>JASTWQ010000513.1:0-129288 GCA_035220615.1 Leptothorax acervorum | reverse complement strand
TGATGAAGGATGAAAATAACGACGCGAACATGACCGAATTTGTCGGATCAGGGCAAAGATGTAAGCCTTGCGAGTCGGTGGCAAAACGGACACTAAAAAGGCAAAAAGGGTCAAGAGTAACGTCGTAGCGCGTACTATAACATTCGACGATTACACGCGGTGTCTGAACGACGAGATTGAAATAACGCGTCGCTAGTTGTGTATAAGATCGAAGCTGCACGAAGTGTATACAGAGTCCGAGACGAAAATCGCTCCGAGTCCATACGATGACAAGCGGTACATCGTACCGGATTCGACCGATCGTTACCGTGGGGGCATTATCGAATATCCTTGTAACGTAATGTATATAATGTAATATGTATAATGTATAATGTATACAATGTATACAATGTACTCGTATATAATGTATAATATTGTATATATAATGTATATAATGTATAACGTATAACGTAGTGTATAACGTAATGTAAGTATGTATGTATGTAAGCATGTATGTATGTAAGTATGTATGTATGTATGTAGGGGGAGTCGGGAGAGTTGAACCACGTTCTTCTTAAAGGTCTATAAAATTAAGTGTAATTAATGTATAGATTTTTTATTTATGTCAAAGTAAAGCCTTATTATATGGCTACAATTTGTGGATTTTCTAATTTTAAAAAGTTTATAAACGTAAGTGTTATATTAATTAAAACAAAAAACGAGATTTGGTTCATCTCCCCAAGGGTGGGAGACATGACCCACCGTATAGGGAGATTTGAAAATACCCTATAAAACTCATGGAAAAAATAATAAAAACATACTTAGACTCTAGTCTATATTAAGAACTCACAAATTTAGACATTAAAATCACATTTCTAATGTTTTAATTGAGCTTTTTGAACAAAATCACAAAAAATAAAAATTGAACTAAACATCTATGCCTTCACATGGTTTTCATTAATTTTCACAATTAACAAAAAATAACCAAAATAGAACTTTTCAAACACTTAAATTAACTAAAAATAATCATTTTGAGATCAATCATTTATAAATTAAATAGAAATTTTTGGAATAAGTTCAAGTGGTTCAAATCTCCCACCCGGTACCATCTTGACTTTGATACAGTTTTGCAGAAAAAATAAAATGATAGGATAAAAACACTAACTCTACCTTAAACTGCGATAATATATGGTGTAAATAACGTATAATGTTTTTACAAATATTGATATATAAATGTGTGACAATAAAATAAACAAAAATATTTTTTTTTTTACTCCGAGCACGTTAAAACACGTTTATCTCACTCACAGCCAAAACGCACTGCCGAGCAACTTGTTGTCACGTGACATAGTAACGGCAGATGACCCGTACGTTGCGGCTTGACAATCGCGCGCTTTTCGCAAAATTTGAACAAGATATTTAAAGCGGTTCAACTGTCCCGTATGGTCAAGTCTCCCGGACTCCCCCTATGTATGTAATATAACGTAATGTATGTAATATAACGTTTTATATTGGACATGATATTAATGAAGATATTGGATGTATGTATGCAACATTTATATTGAATGGGATATTAATAAACATATTGATTTAATATTTATATTTTATACTTGTATGTATTTCATATTTTTTTATACTTAAATGTACTTCATATTTTATACTGTTCCGGGATGAATGTCAAGCGGATTTAAAGCCAGAGAATCGGAGAGTCCCCGCGCTCGGTACAATGACCCGCGAGGATCATGCGAGGATCACGCGGAACCCCACGAAAAACAGGATGATCGGCGCGCGTACGAGAGTCCGGTGTTCGAGCTCGCGCATACCGACGTCTCAGTTCGCAATCGGAGCGCTTCCTAAACACATATAGTGCCAATCGGAGCACGCGTCTAGAATTTGCTCGAAACTTCTAGAAAGTTCAGATCATCCGGAATGTAATCGTGGCCGATTTCCTTTGTCTAGTGTTCCGAGCCGAGGACTCTCCATCTCGTATCGCGTTTCGCGGTCGCGATCTGGTCGCTGCACTTTCGTTTCGCGCCGAGATATCCGTCGTTCCCAGAGTCCGAGCCGGACTCTTCCCGAAGATCTCCGAGCGCGCGCCGTGCAGCAGCGAGAGACTAGCAGCAAGATTTCCGTGCGTTTTGCGTCCCCTTATTCGCGTCCCTCATCCGACACCGTCCGACTCGATTAAACTTTAAATAAAGATTTTTGTAGTGCAAGTTTCACCGGTCACACCACAGTTCATTTATAGTTCCCGACCTCCTCCATTCCCGGTCCTTCAGTAAGAGCGTATCAGCTCGTCCGTACGGAGTTTTCCTACTAAAAACGAGATTGTGTACTCCGAAACATATACTTATATGTATTTCACATTTTATATATTTTATGCTTATATGTATTACATATTTTTATGTTCTACATATTTTTGGTACAGTAAAAAATAAATGTCTTTATAAATTAAATCACGTTGTCTTTGTGTATCCAAGAAGTGTGCGATCCGTCGAATCCCAGCCATTTCACGTAAACCTCGTCACCCCTCCTGCGAAGTACTCTCTCCACGTCCGGATAAATCGCGCGATGCAACTCGTGCTCATAGAATTAGATACTACACTTACTTCCGGGTCAACCCGGTAAGGTTTGCCATTCGGTTCGCAAACGTCCTTCTTATAAAGGAGTCTGGATGCTTTCTAAATGCGGGAAACTCATTTCTCCACGCGCCGCCTAGTGGCGTCGTTGCAAGTATTTTTAACATGCGCATGCCAATTTTTCGAGACCAGTGTTGAGAAATTTGAACAAATCGATGAACCGTAACTTTATGTCGTTTCGCAAATCTGACTTGTCAGCTATGACTTTAACGTGTTTCGTGAACGATATATATTTTTCTTTCGTTATCGGTAGTACGTCGATCGAGCCATTCTTTTCGACCGAGCATTTCTTTTATGATAAAATGCGCGTCGTACCCGGAAAAACTACGGTAATGAAATAAGAGTCTTTATAATTGAGATTGCAGTTTGAATGCGCGGGACCTCTGTAGCGACCGGTGAGTTGGCAATGATCGCGTAACCGCTCGTCGTCCGGCGCGAACGGTTTCTCACAAATGTGGCAGTGCGTCGCGCTGTAAATGCTTACCACTGTTCTTTCAAGAAGGTTTCCATGGCGACATTTGCGGATAAAGTACCCTTTACGCGATGCGCTATTTCCTCGAGCTCGTTGGCGAACCACGCGACGCAGTCCTTATCGCGGCGAAACCGATACGTAGATAACGATTCGTCGTACGAGCACTGCACGTAGTATCCGACGCTGAATACCTCGTGACGTTGATAGACGTACGTGGACGTTCTCTGATCCGCATCTATCTTCTCCAGGGTGCATTCGAGATCGGCGTACACCACGAGCGGAAGCCGCTCCTTCCTGTTGTAGTTGCGGAAGCTCAGCTATTTGTCGTCCTCGCTCGGTAGTCGGATGGAGCAGTCGTTCATCTTATGGCAGTCTACCGTGTGTGACTGCAACTTTTCGCTCGAACCAAAGTAGTGTAGACATCTGCAAAAAAAATTTTTGAAGTGAAACTTCTTAGGGCACGGGGGGTGATTCGAACCGGAAGCGTCACGGAAGTCCGTCACGGAAGTCCGTCACGGAAGTCCGTCACGGAAGTCCGTCACGGAAGTCGCGTTACGGAAGTCGCCTTACGGAAGTCGCGTTATGGAAGTCCGTCACGAAAAGTCGAACCTTCTACGGGAGTGATTCGGAGCGTCGCGTTACGCGTTCGCGTTATGGAAGTCCGTCACGAAAAGTCGAAACTTATACGGGAGTGATTCGGAGCGTCGCGTTACGCGTTCGCGTTATGGAAGTCCGTCACGAAAAGTCGAACCTTATACGGGAGCGATTTGGAGCGTCGCGTTACGCGTTCGCGTTATGGAAGTCCGTCACGAAAAGTCGAAACTTATACGGGAGTGATTCGGAGCGTCGCGTTACGCGTTTGCGTTATGGAAGTCCGTCACGAAAAGTCGAACATTCTACGGGAGTGATTCGGAGCGTCGCGTTACGCGTTCGCGTTATGGAAGTCCGTCACGAAAAGTCGAACCTTCTACGGGAGTGATACGGAGCGTCGCGTTACGCGTTCGCGTTATGGAAATCCGTCACGAAAAGTCAAACCTTCTACGGGAGTGATTCGGAGCGTCGCGTTACGCGTTCGCGTTCTGGAAGTCCGTCACGAAAAGTCGAACCTTCTACGGGAGTGATTCTGAGCGTCGCGTTACGCGTTCGCGTTATGGAAATCCGTCACGAAAAGTCGAAACTTATACGGGAGTGATTCGGAGCGTCGCGTTACGCGTTCGCGTTATGGAAGTCCGTCACGAAAAGTCGAACCTTATACGGGAGCGATTCGGAGCGTCGCGTTACGCGTTCGCGTTATGGAAGTCCGTCACGAAAAGTCGAACCTTCTACGGGAGTGATTCGGAGCGTCGCGTTACGCGTTCGCGTTATGGAAGTCCGTCACGAAAAGTCGAACCTTCTACGGGAGTGATTCGGTGAGTCGCGTTACGCGTTCGCGTTATGGAAGTCCGTCACGAAAAGTCGAAACTTATACGGGAGTGATTCGGAGCGTCGCGTTACGCGTTTGCGTTATGGAAGTCCGTCACGAAAAGTCGAACATTCTACGGGAGTGATTCGGAGCGTCGCGTTACGCGTTCGCGTTATGGAAGTCCGTCACGAAAAGTCGAACCTTCTACGGGAGTGATACGGAGCGTCGCGTTACGCGTTCGCGTTATGGAAATCCGTCACGAAAAGTCAAACCTTCTACGGGAGTGATTCGGAGCGTCGCGTTACGCGTTCGCGTTCTGGAAGTCCGTCACGAAAAGTCGAACCTTCTACGGGAGTGATTCTGAGCGTCGCGTTACGCGTTCGCGTTATGGAAATCCGTCACGAAAAGTTGAAACTTATACGGGAGTAATCCGGAGCGTCGCGTTACGCGTTCGCGTTATGAAAGTCCGTCGCGAAAAGTCAAAAAAAAAAAAAATACGTGTGGCCTCCACGCGCGGCAGAAGTGAAACTTTTAGCTGTGAGGAATAGGATAGTATCACGTTTATAGTATCTGAATTAAAGCCTGTGTAATTCAGAAATCAAATTTTAATTATAAATTAAAGCCGATGCAATTTGCAAGTAAGAATTGATTGTGCAAAATTAAAGCGTATACAAGTCACAAGTCAAATTTTAATTATAAATTAAGCCGATGCAATTCACAAATGAAAATTAATTTGTGAATTAAAGCCTATATAATTCGCAAATCAAATTTTAATTGTAAAAGTGAAGTTTCAGGTTAACAGTTGCCAACTGTTACATTTATATGTAATTATGTATGGGCAAATTTTTCTCATAACCTGAAACTTCACTTTTATAATTAAAATTTGATTTGTGAATTATATAGGCTTTAATTCAAAATTAAATTTTCATTTGTGAATTGCATCGCCTAGTGGTGTCGTTGCAAACTACCGTCGAACTAGCAAGACTTTCAAATCTCATATGCGGTTTTGATGCGCTTGATTCCTCGTTATATATTTCATTTATCGTCCTTTTCTCTCCTTCCAACTAGAGAATCGCGTATCGTTTTTTCTTCTATCTACTGCATAGTGTAGTCAGATCGATTGTTCACCATATGCGTCACAGAAAGGTGATATCCCTTAGACATTGAGTTCTGCTTACGCGCTATTTTGTCTACAAGTTTCAACAGCCGGACCTCGGCGCTTGCTTTGTAATACGCGATACAATAACCGAATGGTGTCGCAAAATATGCTTCGATAAACGAGTCTTCCTAGAAAAAAGGTGATAAAGTTGACACCAAAGGACATCGCGACGTTATAACCGAGTGACGCTGCAGTTTTGATAACTCGGAACCTCGTCATACGCCTTGTATCTTGAGCAGACGATTTGCCTTGACACCCACAGCTTATAAGTATTTGGACATTGGGATCAGCGTGAGACCTGCGCACAATTCCTTTGTGGAATTGATTTTTGGTGACAACCGAGGTAATCGGATCGCGCTGCCCCATGGAACATGGACAATGTTCATCGAAAAATGTACTGATATTGAACGACTCGTGCAGTCAACCGCACCATTATTGCTGTTTATTCAAGACCTAATAATGGAACTTGTACAAATGCATGATGAAAATATTGTAAGATTGTCATCGTGCAATATTTGCCTGTACATGAAACCTGTAACTATATTATTTTAACTCGAGCTCGAACATTGTGTCGAGCATGAATATTTCAAGCTCTGCCAGAATACGCAAGAGGTGAATGTGAGATTTAATGATTTGCAAATATTTTACGAAAAAATCGTGTTACCGAAAAATGTGACGCAGATAGTATCTTGCGCGGCTATTACGACAAAACGTCAATTGTAGGTTGCGAACTAATAGCGTACGCTATGGATGAAATTATGTATGATGCCTTAAGAGAAAGATCTTTTGATGTAGTAGGTTAATGAATAAATGTATAATATTGTTGCGCCCGTGCCAGATCGCCCGGTAGAAGCCCGGAAGGCAGTCGCGAAGCGTTGCTTGACGACGTGCCTGACGACGAGCCCTGACGACGTTGTTGATCAACAGTCGCTCTTCAGGATTCTGCGCCGGGCCTTAGAGCCGATTAGACGTGTTTACGAGCTTTTGTTATATTTCTGCGTTTGCCATTAAACGAGTTCTCTTTTATCTGAGAGTCTTTATTCCCGGAAACGGGATTTGCGCGCCGCGTTTGCGAGTGTGTGTGCGTGAAGTGTAGCGGACGCGCGGACGAGCGCAACTATATATATATCTAAAAAATTTTTAATTAATTTTCCTTTTCCACATCTTCCTCTATTCCTTATTCGAATATTAAAAATTAAATACCAAGCGCATGATACGCGAACAAGAGAAAGCGAACGGGATGCGTAGAGAGAACGCGAAAAGACGCGATAACGTAACTCTCAGATTACAATAGCTGACCTACTGACCTACTGACCGACTGACCACTGCTTACTAGTCACACAATGACGATGTTGATAATTCTACAATTGCACGTCAATAGTCCCTGCGGGCGCTGGCACGGACGTCCGATGCCATAAGGTAAGATAGTATATTATAGTATATTATATTATATTATATTATATTATAGTATAGTATAGTATAGTATAGTATAGTATAGTATAGTATAGTATAGTAGGAAATCAAGTTTTTTTTCGGCGTGAAATTCGAAAACGCGGATTTTCCGCGAACCGCCGCAAAGAGACACGCGAGCGAGCGAGAAGACGCGAGCGGGAGAGAGAGAAAGAGCGCCAACGATGACGCAGGCGGGCGGCGCGGCGCGGCGGACGGCGGGCCCTAACGCGGTACCCCCTCACCCCGCGGACCCTACGCGGCCTTAATGCGGTACCCCTCCTTCGCGGACCGCCGCGACGCCCCGAAAACATAACTCTTCCTGATGAGGCACCGCGCAGTTCTATTGTTCTAGCATACGTCGTATGCGATACGCGATACGCGATATTCGATACTTTCGCGAATTGTATACTTATCACTCATCGACGATCGCCTTTGTAATACGAGACGCCGCCTGTAAAATGCGCGCCAAAAATCCCCCTCCCCGCACGTCTACGAGATATGGGGTATTCGATACTTACCGCGAATTGTTTACTTATTAGTCATCGACGATCGCCTTTGTAATACGAGACGCCGCCTGTAAAATGCGCGCCAATAATCCCCCTCCCCTCACGTCTACGAGATACGGGGTATTCGATACTTACCGCGAATTGTTTACTTATTAGTCATCGATGATTGCCTTTGTAATATTAGACGTCGCTTGTGAACACACACCCCCCCTCCCCCGTGACGTCATCCCTTTGTAATATGAGACGCCTCCTGTAAACACATCCCTCTCCTTGCGTGACGTCATCCCCCCTCGCCCTCAAATACCCCTCCGCCACGCACCCCCCCCCCCCCCCTCGGAGCTCCAGAGTTAGTATTACTACTTTTCTCTCATAGTAATACTACTCCGGCTAATAAGCGGAAGCAGTGTCGACTATCGAAAACGCTCAAAAGAGACAGAGAACTCTCTACCTTGGTCGACACGGCTGGAGTCTAGGAAGCGGTATCGGGATCTCAGGTCGTGAGCAGCGGAGCGGTCGGATCGGTTGCTGTCTCACGTCGGAGTCTCTCTTTTCGGCGAAATCGCCGGGGTTACATACCCCTCAGGACGGTATTCCCGGTGACGTGGGTAACGTCGACGGGCAGGCGCGCGTTGCGGTGATGATCGGTCGGAGCGGTAGGGGCTACGGGCGCTCCATCGACGCGATCGCGTTCGGTGATGTTCGGGCGTTCTCGGGTACCGCTCGGTCGCTTCGAGATGGTCCCGGCGGCGGGCGCGCACGGGTCAGGGCCGCTCGGTGTATGAGTCAGGCCCGCCGGTTTCGCACGCGAGAATTTATAAATAAATGTGTGGGCATGTCGCCCCCTCTTCGCTCGACGGTGTCCGGCGGGGCGGCTTGGCTGGTGGTCGGGCGGGACGATGCAACTTTTGGGGGTGCATCATTACAGAGTCGTAAGCAGTTTTTGAGGAGTGTGCTTCTCTGAGGCCTCTGGTGATACCTGCGTAGCAGGGCATAACTTTCTGCGGTAAGAGTCGACAGACACCCTGCTGCGGAAAGGTTTCCGGGGTCGTCACGACCCAGCCCGTCGGGCACTACCGAGTCCGGAAGAGCCCAAGGCGCTGCCTGTCCCGAGTGTTCAATCCCGATTCCTGCTCCTGTAGACGAGGCTGAGGGTCTGTTCCCGATTCTGAAGGTGGAGACTTTCCTGCCGTGGAAGCTACACCTACCGCCGAGAGTTCCGCCAATCCGGATCCTGCCTGCTCCAGCCAATCCGACCACTCCGACGAAGTCGACGTCTCAGGCGACGCAGACGGATTCCGTGTTCCGGACTTCTCCCCCTCCTCGACCTCCTCGTCTACGCTTGAGTCCTCTACCAACCAACCACACCGAAAGGCAAGCCGAGGACTCCCGGACGAGACCTTTTCATACCGAAGAAGAGGTTTGAGCGCGAAGAAGAGGTCTCTTATACGAGAGCTCTTCGGAGAAGAAGATTAACACCACACTTTCGAGTCCTCTACACTACACAGACAAAACCTCTTACACTTCCATTCACATCCACATACACTCCACATATTTATTAATCAATACCAATGAAATTAACCAAAGGTATTACCTGTACATAATACTGTTTTATATAAAAATATAGAGATTTTACCTACTAAAAGGTATCGTTATTGTGGGAACCTGCGCGCACCTATCCTTGTCACCTAACCCCACAACTGAAGAATATAATACAATAGAATTAGAAAAATTGCCAATATTATAAAACTTTAACCCTTAAAGACTATACCTCAAGTCTCAACCGCTTGAGACTTTTTGAAAATTAATATTTTCGGACAATTTGGTATTAATTATTGGCAACTTTTCTAATTCTATTATATTCTTCAGTCTTTTCTACCCCTATTTCATATATAATTTTTTAACCAAATTTTAAAGAATTATATGTGAAATAGGGGTAGAAAAGACCTAAAAATATAATAAAATTAGAAAAAAATTGCCAATCTAATAAGAAAATGTGCAAATTAAAAACTTGCACATTTTGCTTCCTATGTACGGATTCCCCGAAATTTCAAACAGTTATATCTTAAGAACTAATCAACCAAATCTTAAAGAATTATATATGAAATAGGGGTAGAAAAAAACCTAAGAATATAATAAAATTAGAAAAAATTGTCAATATAATAAAAAGGAACAATTAGAGTCTATGAGAGTCAACGCGGTTATTTGTGCGTAAATTAATTTAATATTTTTCTTTCACATGTATATTAAACATCGACCGTACGTTTCGGTTCCGTATCGAGCCATCCTCAGCGGTAATACAAACTTAATTTAAAATCGTCACGATCTTCATTGCCCACATGGGTGAGTGCTTCGGGACTAGGGTTTCTGATTTTTCGACTTTTTTAATTTCTCGGGACTCGAGAATTCCCGTGTGTCTGTTCTCGGGAATTCCCGGGAAATCGAGAATATAAAAAACCTGTTAAAGTAACGATAACTTCAAAGGAAGTTAACAATTAAAATGCATATTAATCGTTTAAATCAATTTTATTGTTGACAATTTGGCATTCTACAATTATTTTACCTACATTGTCATTATACAAATCAGACTCTTGTCGAATCAGTTATTTATTTGGTCTTTTATTTTATTTTTACTAACAAAAATAAAATTAAAATATTTAAAAAAAACAATCAAAACTAATCTTAATTTTAAAGTAACATTTAAGGCTCCTGCCTACTCGCCTCTTCTATCCCTGTTTAATGACGTCAGAAGCAAAAAATCGCATGTCAAAAAATTTTTGCGATTTTACGTTGAAATAAAAGATATATCCATAAATCGCAATTGTAATTAATTCAGCACATTTGTAAAATATACCGAACACTTTCCTTTGGCTTTAATAATCTCTACATAGCCGTAAAATTAATGTGACATGCAATCTATCTTTTTAATCTGTCTTTTCCATTTTTTATTTTACAGCTATTTATTGATTATTAAAGCCAAAGGAAAGTGTTCGGTATATTTTACAAATGTGCCGAATCGATTACAATCGCGTTTTATGGATATATCTTTTTATTTTAACATAAAACTGCAAGAATTTTTGGCATGCTTGCATTGCTGGCATGCTTGGCATGATTTCTCGCTTCTGACGTCATTAAACAAGGATAGAAATGGCGAGTAAACAGGAGCCTTCAGATAATGTTATATTAACTAATATAACATTAATATTAAAAATCAATCACATGTTGAATTAACAAAGATAAAATTAAAATATTTAAAAGCAATCATAGCCTATGAATCACAAGCAATATTTATATAACATAAAATCAATTAAAATAGGCATTTTTTAAACACAAGCGCGTTAATGGCATTATCAGATAATCTGTCCTTATTTGGTAATTATGTTCCCTGTTATTGAGAAAACCCTTTTATTTTTAGTTGGTGAGTTTCACGGTCACTATGCATCGATAAACAAAATAGTTTACAACGTAGATATCGTTAATCCGTCGTTTGCGCGTTAACTATCTACTTATTACGCGTTTCAGACATTTCTCGATTTCTCGACTGTTTTTTTCCCGGGATCAAATTTTACAAATTTCCCGGGAAATTAAGATCGAAAATTTCCAGGTCAGAAACCCTATTCGGGACTGACAGGTCGGAAAGCCATCCCCTCACAAAGGTTGACGCATGGATGGAACATGATGTCAATATCTATGCAATATTGTTTGACTAATTAGTTACCGAGTCCTGTTAATTTCTTAATTCCGATTAACTCACCAAGTGGTCAAGGAGAACGCCAGTAACAGTTCTGCTATATTTTGTCAAGATGATATGGATTAACAATGTAAAGTCAGTAACTATGTATAAAACAATCTTCTTACGAAGGCTGCCACATTGTGTTTGAAGTCAATAATAAAAAGGTGTAAAAATTAGAAACTTGCACATTGCTTATCCTAATGTATGGATTCTTTGCAATTTCAAATGTCTATAACTCAAGAACTTATCAACTAAATCTTAAAGAATTGTGTATGAAATAGGGGTAGAAAATACTGAAGAATATAATAAAATCAGAAAACAGTTATCAATATAATAATAAAGTGTGTAAATTAGAAACTTGCACATTGCTTCCTCATTATTTTTTTTGTATATGTATAACTCACTAGTCTAAAGTCCAATGGGATGGCACCCAGAAGAGCATGAAACTCGTAAAATTTCTATTAAAAAAATTTATAGAAAAATAAAAAATGGTACAAATTATGAAATTGTACATTACTTCCTCACAATTTTTCAGTATGCAAATTATAAATTAGATGTTAAAATAACAATTGTTTTACTTCCTTAATTAAATCATTTTACAACATATCTCTAAAGCTTATAATAATACTCACAAACATTAAATGACAAATAGATAACAAATAGTAATCTAAATTATGCGATAAACGCAGTAAACCTTATCAATGCAAGTAGGAACTTGCACATTGCTCCCTCACAGTTTTTAAGTGTGCAAGTAGAAACTTGCACATTGCTTCCTCACAGTTTTTAAGTGTGCAAGTACAAACTTGCATATTGCTTCCTCACAGTTTTTAAATATGCAAATTAGGAAGATACACATTACTTCCCCACAATTTTTAAGTGTGCAAATTATAAATTTGCACATTGCTTAACCAACATTTTATTTCGCTCATAAAGCTTCCTCTATGAGGAATCCAAATTAATAAATACTAATAATTATGCATCAAATAAAATACTAGCTCCCTCATAGAGGAAGCTTTATGAGCGAAATAAAATGTTGATTAAGCAATGTGCAAATTTATAATTTGCATACTTGAAAATTGTGAGGAAATAATGTGTAATTTCCTAATTTGCATACTTAAAAACTGTGAGGAAGCAATGTGCAAAGGACCCCGCACCCAAAGCAGGGGAATTTGGTTCTCGGCCAAATTTGCTGAAACTGTAGTATGTTATTCTTCATGACCTGATCAAAAGTCTCAATGGACACAAGGTCCAAAAATCAATGGTTTTCGAGATACTGTGCTTCAAAAGTTCGATTTTTAGCTTTTTGCATGTAATCAAGTGAATATACGAAATCGGGTTTACGATCGTAATATACGCGTAACTGTAAACATGTGAGCGCAGATGTGTATGCGACGGTAGTATTGAATTGACAAGTATACTGATTTTGAAAATCAGCTATTGTTTATAACTTATAAGCGACACAATTAGTGCCCGCTCTTAGCGCAATCCAGGACCAACCACGAGGAGGTGGCGAGCATACTGGTCCCTTTGTGTGTGTGCGTGTGTGTGTGTGTGTGTGTGTGTGTGTGTGTGTGTGTGTGTGTGTGTGTGTGTGTGTGTGTGTGTGTGTGTGTGCGTGCGTGCGTGTGTGTGTCAGCAGAGATAAGGACCCCACGGTTCGTCACTCCCGCGGTAGTTAACGACTCCAAACCCTCTCTGCTGTGTGCGTGCGTGCGTGCGTGCGTGTGTGTGTGTGTGTGTGTGTGTGTGTACGCGCGTAAACGTGCGCACTTAATAAATCGTTACTTATATCTTCTGTTATGAAATGTTTTATCCATTCTTTATTCTATGCCATGGTTAGGGTCTTGCTGATGAGGTCTATGGGCAGCATCTTGAACAGATTGCAATAGTTGTGTTGAAGCATATTTAATACGCTGTTGGTGTCGTGCGTATCCCAAAAACCAAAGAACACTTGCAACATGCGCACATGTCCCCAGTGTTCGAGCACCTGCTTGACATGTACAATAGTAACCTGTTATTGGTTCTACGTCATCGTTATCATTATCAATATTATCATCCTCCATTTCATTATACGAAATCCAGAGTTGGTGTTTAGTTGCATTACGGTAACGCGAATATACTCTAACTCTAATCAATGATGGCTTATCAAAGTGAACATCGATTTGAAACTCTTCCTGCTCATCTCGTTGGAGTTTATCTTGAACGTAAGACGGAGCTAAATTCACTTGATAAGTGCCAACTGTCAATTCTCGTAAATAGTCTAAGGTAAGCAGGGGGAAGTTACGGACATGCTGGTGATTGAGACGATTCCAGTTAGCTCTCAAAACTCTTAGATTTTCTGCATCCACACGCTCTTGTACAACATTTACTTGCCTTGATTTTTGTAAAAGTTCTCTTGCTAACTCTGCATTTGCTTCTTCCATACGAATAGGCGGGTGGTATTTATTAATAATAGCACAAGCAATTCGTAAAAAGTCCCCAAGATTTTTTGTGTGGGTTATTTGAATGACGTTAGCAAAAAACTTAAAAATTGATTTTAAATGTCCGTTACGAGCTTCGACCACCCACCTTGTCTTTGTTACTATTCGAGATTCATTAGCTTGTTCCGTAGTAAACTGACGTTGACCTCGTTCAAGAAGACAAGGCATCCTATGTGTGATTCCCATAGCTTCAAGCAGTGGTATCGCATCTCTGTAACCTCGATCTACTATGAAAATGTCCCCATTTTGAAACCATTCTCTCATTCCTTGCATATCTTGTTCGAATTCATTTCGAAGCATTTGAGCATCGTTATTGCTCGCATCTGAAAAATATGGTCCATGAATAGCTAATATATAACCATCGGGGGCAACAACCAGGCAGGTTTGAGTAAATGATAACTTTTATGTACAGAGTAAGATTGCCGTAACGTGCGGAAGTTTGAACTTTTTTTGAATTCGTAAATAAGAACCATCAATGTAAGCTAGCGCCTTTCGGTTTTCTGGCTGTGGATTATATAATTCATTTGAAAAGTTTGTACAATGTCTCGCTATATAATCTTCTCTAGTTATTGCAGCGAATCCAATATTTGATGGAACGAATAGTTGCATTAGAGAGATTCGCACAGTAGCGACAGCTAAGCTCACATTTTGTCTGCTTTTATAATGAAAGATTACTTTTAAGAAGTCATCTGATAAACCTTGTCGTAGCTTACATAAGAATGTCATGAGATCTTTTTTTGTTATATTTCTGTTATGACCTGCTGAATGAACAGGAACACAGTATGTGAATAAATCCTGGAACTGTTCCTTTGTAACAGGACTGATGCATTGGAACGCATCATCTTCGAAATCATTCTCATTTTGATAAACTCTTGTATTGTTCACAGCATTTCGAAGTTCATCTAAAAACAATTGCATCTGATCTCCTCTTATTGAATATGGTCTATTGACAAACTGCAAAGCAGGTAAAAGCAATGGTAGAATGAATCCTCGATCATCCAAATGCTGTGCACAAGACTTGGTTATTTCTGAAATATAAATATTTCTTTTAACAAATACATCGACCCTACATGCGATGGATAATCTGTGCAGATTAACTGCAGCATTACAAAATAAACAAGTTCTATTTTGAGTTTGTCTTAAAACATTAAGTTTAAAGCAGTAAGGATCACGTTCAAGGGCGGTTATTTCCACTATGATCAAACGATTGCAATTCAAACACAATCGTGTTCTGTCTGTGATATCGAGAGGATTTTGTCCTAATGCATCACGTCTAGTGATAGCGATTTCTCGTTTGTGTGCATTTTCCTCGCCATCAATACGAGCCATCTGTTGACGACCGAATGCATGACCACAAATGTAACACTGTAAGCGATTCTGAGCCATCATTGATTTTATTATTTAATCAATTAAGAAACTCGTATTTTTGTTAACAGCTATCGATGCTGCTGGTAAGACTTTCGTATCTCGAATGAATGCGCTTGCACGATTCGCTCTTATAAATACCCGGATTTCAAACGAATTAGCCGGCGAATTGTTTTTTGCATCCGGCATACATATAAGAGATCGGCACTTAAGATCTAGATATTAAGAGCGCGCGACAGCGATAAGATCGCTCCGCGGCTCCCTTTGATGTATTGTCACGCGAACCGACGGATGCAAAAAACAATTCGCCGGCTAATTCGTTTGAAATCCGGGTATTTATAAGAGCGAATCGTGCAAGCGCATTCATTCGAGATACGAAAGTCTTACCAGCAGCATCGATAGCTGTTAACGAAAATACGAGTTTTTTAATTGATTAAATAATAAAATCAATGATGGCTCAGAATCGCTTACAGTGTTACGTTTGTGGTCATGCATTCGGTCGTCAACAGATGGCTCGTATTGATGGCGAGGAAAATGCACACAAACGAGAAATCGCTATCACTAGACGTGATGCATTAGGACAAAATCCTCTCGATATCACAGACAGAACACGATTGTGTTTGAATTGCAATCGTTTGATCATAGCGGAAATAACCGCCCTTGAACGTGATCCTTACTGTTTTAAACTTAATGTTTTAAGACAAACTCAAAACAGAACTTGTTTATTTTGTAATGCTGCAGTTAATCTGCACAGATTATCCATCGCATGTAGGGTCGATGTATTTGTTAAAAGAAATATTTATATTTCAGAAATAACCAAGTCTTGTGCACAGCATTTGGATGATCGAGGATTCATTCTACCATTGCTTTTACCTGCTTTGCAGTTTGTCAATAGACCATATTCAATAAGAGGAGATCAGATGCAATTGTTTTTAGATGAACGTCGAAATGCTGTGAACAATACAAGAGTTTATCAAAATGAGAATGATTTCGAAGATGATGCGTTCCAATGCATCAGTCCTGTTACAAAGGAACAGTTCCAGGATTTATTCACATACTGTGTTCCTGTTCATTCAGCAGGTCATAACAGAAATATAACAAAAAAAGATCTCATGACATTCTTATGTAAGCTACGACAAGGTTTATCAGATGACTTCTTAAAAGTAATCTTTCATTATAAAAGCAGACAAAATGTGAGCTTAGCTGTCGCTACTGTGCGAATCTCTCTAATGCAACTATTCGTTCCATCAAATATTGGATTCGCTGCAATAACTAGAGAAGATTGTATAGCGAGACATTGTACAGACTTTTCAAATGAATTATATAATCCACAGCCAGAAAACCGAAAGGCGCTAGCTTACATTGATGGTTCTTATTTACGAATTCAAAAAAGTTCAAACTTCCGCACGTTACGGCAATCTTACTCTGTACATAAAAGTTATCATTTACTCAAACCTGCCTTGGTTGTTGCCCCCGATGGTTATATATTAGCTATTCATGGACCATATTTTCAGATGCGAGCAATAACGATGCTCAAATGCTTCGAAATGAATTCGAACAAGATATGCAAGGAATGAGAGAATGGTTTCAAAATGAGGACATTTTCATAGTAGATCGAGGTTACAGAGATGCGATACCACTGCTTGAAGCTATGGGAATCACACATAGGATGCCTTGTCTTCTTGAACGAGGTCAACGTCAGTTTACTACGGAACAAGCTAATGAATCTCGAATAGTAACAAAGACAAGGTGGGTGGTCGAAGCTCGTAACGGACATTTAAAATCAATTTTTAAGTTTTTTGCTAACGTCATTCAAATAACCCACACAAAAAATCTTGGGGACTTTTTACGAATTGCTTGTGCTATTATTAATAAATACCACCCGCCTATTCGTATGGAAGAAGCAAATGCAGAGTTAGCAAGAGAACTTTTACAAAAATCAAGGCAAGTAAATGTTGTACAAGAGCGTGTGGATGCAGAAAATCTAAGAGTTTTGAGAGCTAACTGGAATCGTCTCAATCACCAGCATGTCCGTAACTTCCCCCTGCTTACCTTAGACTATTTACGAGAATTGACAGTTGGCACTTATCAAGTGAATTTAGCTCCGTCTTACGTTCAAGATAAACTCCAACGAGATGAGCAGGAAGAGTTTCAAATCGATGTTCACTTTGATAAGCCATCATTGATTAGAGTTAGAGTATATTCGCGTTACCGTAATGCAACTAAACACCAACTCTGGATTTCGTATAATGAAATGGAGGATGATAATATTGATAATGATAACGATGACGTAGAACCAATAACAGGTTACTATTGTACATGTCAAGCAGGTGCTCGAACACTGGGGACATGTGCGCATGTTGCAAGTGTTCTTTGGTTTTTGGGATACGCACGACACCAACAGCGTATTAAATATGCTTCAACACAACTATTGCAATCTGTTCAAGATGCTGCCCATAGACCTCATCAGCAAGACCCTAACCATGGCATAGAATAAAGAATGGATAAAACATTTCATAACAGAAGATATAAGTAACGATTTATTAAGTGCGCACGTTTACGCGCGTACACACACACACACACACACACACACGCACGCACGCACGCACGCACACAGCAGAGAGGGTTTGGAGTCGTTAACTACCGCGGGAGTGACGAACCGTGGGGTCCTTATCTCTGCTGACACACACACGCACGCACGCACACACACACACACACACACACACACACACACACACACACACACACACACACACACACGCACACACACAAAGGGACCAGTATGCTCGCCACCTCCTCGTGGTTGGTCCTGGATTGCGCTAAGAGCGGGCACTAATTGTGTCGCTTATAAGTTATAAACAATAGCTGATTTTCAAAATCAGTATACTTGTCAATTCAATACTACCGTCGCATACACATCTGCGCTCACATGTTTACAGTTACGCGAATATTACGATCGTAAACCCGATTTCGTATATTCACTTGATTACATGCAAAAAGCTAAAAATCGAACTTTTGAAGCACAGTATCTCGAAAACCATTGATTTTTGGACCTTGTGTCCATTGAGACTTTTGATCAGGTCATGAAGAATAACATACTACAGTTTCAGCAAATTTGGCCGAGAACCAAATTCCCCTGCTTTGGGTGCGGGGTCCTACTTGCACACTTTTTTAAATTCTGTATACAGAACTGGAAGCAATATCGTAAGCTTGAGCTGCTCTATTAAGAGACGTACGAGGATTTTCTGCAAAACATCAAGTTGTTTCTCATCGTTAGTTGCAAACGCATGGCCTGCCTGACCTAAAGCGCCTTTTTACGCTACCAGTTTCTTGAAAAGGTCGTATTGTTTTAAAAACAGTGGACTTATTAATTTGACGATTCAGATACGTGTCATTAAATAATCGAACGACATCAGTGAACGATTGTTCATTATCACCCCATCCGCGCATCATTAGGATAGTGATCCTTTCACGCTCCGATAATTTGTTAGCCATTTTTAGCCAAACGTTTAATTTTTAATTTATTAATTTGCGAAAAAGACAAAAGATCTCGGCAGAAGCAGAGCGCTCTATTCTGGACGCTATTATCCTATCCGCGTGATTATGCGCGAGAAAAGGGCACAGAACATCCTGGCGCTTGCGTTTAAAGCTAGGTTTCCACATGCAAAGTTTACTGGCGCCAGGAGTATCCCCTACAGAAAAATATTCATTAGCGCCAGAATATTTTTCTGTAGGCGATACTCCTGGCGCCAGTCATCTTTGCATGTGGAAACCTAGCTTTATACCCTCTCGGAGTGTCGATCTAGTGGGAGAGGGTCAGCATGAGAGTAGGGGGAGGGGAGGGGGAGGGAGATTGGGTCATTGGGGGCTCTTATTGGACCCTTCCTAAGAGAGTCCAATAGGAGTCTCCAATGACCTAATTGCCCTCCCTCTTCCTTGCCCCTCGCGTTTACCCTCTCTCACTCCCCTTCTCCCCATAAAATAGGAAGAAGAAACCAAAATGAGGGAAGAGATGTTTGGCCACCTCGGTCTAACTCCTCTTGATTATTACTTTTGGGTAATGCTGACGCCAGCGATACTGTCACTTTCAAGCTCCATAACTTGAAAAATACTTAATAACAAAATACTTTATTAAGTCAATACAAAGGAAATAGCCATACGGTCCAAGCTTGGATCTTAGGCAGCTCAATATTATTTTCAATATGTATTTAATACGCGTATTTTCCAACATATTAAACTGCGCGCCGATTATTTGTCGGACTTAAAACACAGCTATTGCTGGAACATTAGAAATTCCCTCTCCTTTCCCTAATTAAATCGATATCGATTTAATATTAAAATCAATGTAAAGAACTTATTGCGAAAAATATTACCCCAGCCAGGGTTCGAACCTGGAATCTCCCGCATTCCGTTCGGGCGTCTTACCAATTCGACGACCGCGGCATGTGGTAATATTTATCGCAATAACCGGATAACAATAATTAGAACGTCTTTCTCAGGCGACGTGAATAAACAATATATGTTAAGACCGTTAAGATATAAATCAATACAAAGGAAATAGCCATACGGTCCAAGCTTGTATCTTAGGCAGCTCAATATGTATTTAATACGCGTATTTTCCAACATATTAAACTGTGCGTCGATTATTTGTCGGACTTAAAACACAGCTATTGTTGGAACATTAGAAATTCCCTCTCCCTTCCCTAATTAAATCGATATCGATTTAATATTAAAATCACTGTAAAGAACTTATTGCGAAAAATATTACCTTAACCAGGGTTCGAACCTGGAATCTAATGTTCCAACAATAGCTGTGTTTTATGTCCGACAAATAATCGGCGCGCAGTTTAATATGTTGGAAAATACGCGTATTAAATACATATTGGAAATAATATTGAGCTGCCTAAGATCCAAGCTTGGAGCGTATGGCTATTTCCTTTGTATTAATTTATATCTTAACGGTCTTAACATATATTACTTTATTAAGTGTTTTGAAAAGCTCTCGAGGTAAGCAACAAGAATATGTAATAAAAAATTAGGATTTTTATTTAAAAATTTCAAGTTGATCTTTACGTAACCTTGACAACACTCTTCAAGGTCATACTAATATTGCTATGTAATGTATTACTTGAAACCCTACAACTTTTGTCTGAAACATTTTTTTTTCAAAAATGCAGTTTTTTTTGTAAATTTTCGGGGTTTCCATACTTTTGCCTAACCCTGTATATCACTGAATAAGTTATGGATTATATCTATTAATAAAAGATAAATGACGTTATTGATGTATAATGCATCCACTGATAGTAAAACTAAATAATTATTTTGATAGCTGCAATGCGTATATTACGTTTTAAGGGGATCCTGCAGCCGTGTGTTTTACCGACAAAATTACCATTTTCTATGTTACCGACCTATATCTGTCCTTGTATAGACAAAGATATAGACAAGGATAGCATGAAAATCTCAGGCGTACACGAACCGAAAATTTTCGCACAGCTGTCACTTTTTATTGGCAGTATAGAATTATAATTTCTTTTGCAAAATTAAAGTAGACACTCCAACGGATAAGGGACTATTGTTGTATTGTGCATGAAAGCTACCAAATTTTTGTACGAAGCTGATGTTTTCACGAGTTGTCAGCTCTAACCTTGACGGTGTATCTACTCTGAAGATAAATATAAATGTCATTTTATAATTTTTTTCTTCCTTGGCGTAAAATCGAATAGTGCCGTATCCGTTTGCGTTTACTTTAATCCAGGAGAAGGATTTATCATTCCATGCAGTCAATAAAAAGCAGCAGCTGTGCGAAAATTTGTTGGTATACAGATGGGTGCAGGATCCCCTTAATCACACAATGTTATCTTTTGATCTTATTAATTTGTAGTGCGTATCACACAATTTTGCTTTCATCGAGATTGTTTGAAGTTGTAATTATTCAAGAAAAAATATTGTTGTTTTTTTTCTTTACCATATTTTGCGAATAAAATGTTATTTTTTATTGATAAATTCTTTTTAATAATTGTAGCTAAAAGAAAAATAAAACACAAATGGATTAAACGGAAATGATAACAACTTTGATTTTGACATGTATGATAGTATTGTAATATATATGTATATCTAGTTTCACAAAATGCGCATTATAGTTAATAGTGACAGTAGTAATTCCGACAATAATGACATTATCCTTTACTCAAAAAAAAGAAGAGAAAATTATCGAAATTTATCCAAAAAAGTCGAATCTATTTGTGGTCCACATATGACACATACGTCACAGAAATTTTAGCACAATCGAAAAACATACACAGAATAAAACACACAGAAATATAGTGCTCTTTTGTTTCTAATTTATTGCGCTATTCCGAATTTTGTTGCTGCAACTATTTCGGAAAAAACAGTGGCTGTGTTAACTTAAGTTTAAGTTAGCACCCCTACATAAAAGGTTTTTAAAAAAATTAAGAAACAAAGACATATTTATTTAGTGATATTTTGTTGCTAATTTGTTGCTCTATTTCCAAAGGACCCCGAATCAACATTATGGAAAATGGGTCCCGGTGGATTTGGCTGAAACTTTAAAAATGTATACGTAATCCTGAGAAAAGTTCCCATTGCCCCAACTTGATTCATTGAGCCGTTTGAGCTCTAGGGGCCGTCGAAAGTAAGAAATAGGCAGCTGCTTCCGCCACCGTGTGGGCAATCACATGTTAATTCCTTTCTCCTTTACCCCTCCCCTACCTTCTACCACTCCTCTTTTCCCTTCCCCTCTCCCCTCTCCTTCCTACCACCCCTGCCTTTCCCCTCTCTTCTCTTCGCCCATTAGTTTCCGTTATTTTACGTTATTTTACGTTATTTTATGTTTTACGTGATTTGTCCGAACAAATTTTTTACGAGCAAAGAGCGAAGATTCAACATTATGTTAAATCCAACATTTGAATACCTGTAATCCGGAAGATCCAATTGGATCTGGCATAACGTTGAATCCTCGCTCTTTGTTTCAAGGAGTTCGATAATAAGTCGAACTCCTTGAAATATCGAATAAAGCGCAAGTTAATGAAAACAATGTACCTTATAATATTTCAGTAATGATAGAGCGGCGGGGTCGAATAATAATGGCAAAAAACCACACAACGACATAATTCGGCACAAGACCGTGATGATGGGCGCAGACAAAGTGGACAAAACGTCGATAGTCAACCAGTTCATTCACGGCACCTTCAGCCCGAGGTACAAGAAGACTATCGAGGAGATGTATCACGAGGATTTCAAACATTCTAACTTTCGTTTTAAGAGGTCATATCTGTTTCTCGGTTTCTGAAAAGTGGTCCAATAATTATGAGGGATTGCAAGAAAACTATTAGACCGATTAAGTTGAATTTTTTTTTATTGCAAAGAGTGTCTTGCAGGAAAGAAAACATACACTAACAATAAAAAATACCAAAAAATATAGCGGGTGCGTGCATTTTTCTCGAAACACCACTTTTCAAGACGGTGGGCAAGATAACTGCCTCACCATTCGTCCGATTAACTTCATTTTTTGTATACATATTCCTGATAAGATTCTTTATCGGCTCACGGGAGCTTTTATTGATAAGTTCAATCATGTTGAACTTATCAATAAAGAATGTAACAATTTTTTCAGAAAAATCACAAAAAATTTTTTAAAGTGTGACCATTTCCGTAATTCTTTTTTTCGAAAAATTCCTCTCGTGAGCCGAAAATCACGATCCAAAAAAATAATAAAAATTCAAAAAATTTTGTTTATGATTAATCCTACGAGCTAAAGAATGCCCACCGTTTGTGCCTGCGCGAAAAAAGACGTCCTACGCCAATGCACGCAGCCGCTATATTTTTTGGTATTTTTTATTGTTACTGTATGTTTTCTTTCCTGCAAGACACTCTTTGCAATAAAAGAAAGATTCAACTTAATCGGTCTAATACTTTTCTTGCAATCCCTCATAATTATTGGACCACTTTTCAGGGCCGAGAAACGGATATGACCCCTTAAGCTCAGTATTCTTTAGGCATGGGCGATACTGTATCGATATTTTAAATATCGATACTTTTGGACTCTAATATCGATATTTTGTATCAATATTTTATATTTCGATATTAGATTGTATCGATATTCAAACAGGAATATCGAACTTTCGATACAGAGTCCGTAATTCGACGGACATTTCCTCGCCCGATCGCGATTAGCCATAAGTTACTTTTATTATTTTGAGGACAAAGCAACCCGCTAATCCGTCACCGTAGTTAAGTTCGTTTTCTTCGATTAGCTATTTACATAGTTATAACGACCTGCCTTTTATATTGAACGCGGACTAGCTCGCTGGGTCAGGAGTTCAATAAGGCAGGTCCGGAGACAATAGACGCGAGCAATAGACGAGTTAAAATATTAACAATAGTTTTATTGTAAAAAATAACAAAAGTGGTGACTAGAGTTTGCAACGTGGATTTCCACTGTTTAGAAAATAATTTCGCAATTAACAAAGAATACTGGCGGAGTACTTCGGAGGCGCGGTGGCCCAGTACGGCGCGATATACGGAAAGAATATAATTATAATCGAAATTATAGAGAATACCGGCGTGGTACTTCGGAGGCGCGGAGGCCCAGTACGGCGGGATCAAATATTGACGGAAAAGAATATATTTATAATTACAGAGACTACTACGGCGCGGCGCGCGTATCTTTAAATCCCGTACGTGGCTAGATACCGGTCGCGGTTTGCTATCGCGGGTTTAAATACCGTAGAGATACTGGCGGGTGGAGCGGCGTCGGGGACGTTCGGACGTACGGACCGGTCCGTCCCGATTCGCCAGGATGAGGTGCGTCGGCGTCGAGAGCACTCGACCGAGACGGAGAGCTCTCCACCTCGGTTTTTCGCTTTCGCAGGTAAGGAAAGAAAGTCGTCGAAGGGAAAGCAGCAACGAGAGCACTCGTTTGTGGACAGAGAGCTCTCGACCACGATTACTGCTAATTGCCTTTAGGATCAGGACTAAGTGTCGATTTTTGGAGCGCCTTTTATACTGCGCGAGAACGTTATTTTACAGTCCCCACGGTGGGGGTTGACAGCAGCGCACACGTGTGTCAAGAGCGCGTGGCTGTAGCTGTCAGCGGCGCTCGGCCGCATTCGACGACGCTCGGGCCCCGTCGGCCTCGCACATGGGGCCGGTCGCGGCTGTCGTTGCGCTCGCGTTGTTCGGCGGCGCTCGGCGGCGGTCGGGCCCCGTCGGCCGCTGCGTCTCGAGCCGTTTTACGGCGAGATCGCTGTATAATCGTAATTAAAAATGGGTGGTGGGCGCATCGCGCCCACAGTTCCGCCCGGCGGGTGTTCGGCCGGGCGGTGTCCGACGAGTGTTAGCCGGAGTTACGATGCCTCTTTAGGGATGCATCGTTACACCACCCCCCCCCCCCCCCCTTTAAAAATGTCCGAAGCTAGGGGCATTCGCTCTGCTATTCCGGTATGGTAGGGCGGCTGGATGATCCGGAAGTCGTGGAGGCAGGCTTCTGAGAGGCTGGGGTCTTCTCTTTGACCCACTTGACCCGTCCGGCTCCGTCGAATCTTACATGCCACCGGCGGTTGCCCAGATTGGGCTTATATTGTCGGCTAACGTGTACCGCGAAATGCGGTACGTCGACGATGATGCCCGGCTCGACTTCGACCGGGATCGGTGGTGGTGGTAAGGGCCCCATCGGTCGTGCTGGAGTCAGCGTTGGCCGTGGTGGTGTAGGCTCTGGACGGCGGCGTTTTGGTGGTGGTGGTGGAGGCGCCGTGAGCCAGGCCTGTTTGGTGCGATTGGTGGCATCCGACCGCTGAATAATGGTGCCGATCCGGGGCACTGTACGTGGTCGGATCGGTGGCCATACGGCCTGGGGCGGCGGCCGGCCGGCAGTCCTCGCCTCTCCGCTGTAGAGGGTGATCCCCTGGCGGTCGAACCCGGGTCTGGCCGGATCGTACTCTTCGTTGTCGTCGCCTATGAGATCGCTGATCGCTCGAATGATATCTTCGTCCGTCTCGGTTGAAGTCATCTTGTCGACGGCTAGAATCGTTCTGGCTGTCGTCGCGGTTACGAGCGCGTCGGAGGGTAACATTGTTTGCCGTGCGTCGGCGTAAAACTTTGTTTTTCGACATTTGTTGTTTACACATTTGATATTTACAGGCCGCAAGTTTCGGTTCAAACGTCGCGGTGCGTTTATAAAGTTTAAACCGGCGGACGCGTGTTTTCGCTTTTCGTGCTAGCGCGCTAGTCATCCCCCCCCTCTTGGTCGGAATCAGACTCGGAAAGCCGGCGGTCGGTCGGTGCGCGCTTCAGATCTTGCTCGTGTACGTGCCTAAACCATTTGCCCGTGCGACTACGGAGATCCACGATGACGGGCGAGATGATGTGGCGTACCTCGAGCGGCCCTACGAATTTGGGAGCGAGTTTCGCGTTAAACGCCGTTTGTTTGTTGGAAAGCGGGCGGTCCCGCTTCCAGACCCATTCCCCTATCTATGGCCGCCAATCTCGGCGGCGTAAATTATAATATTTTTCCTGTCGTTGAAACGCCCGAGCGAGCTGGATCTTAACGAGATCGTATGCTTCGTTCAACCGACGGCGGATGGTTGGTGGCGGAGTCGCGGTTTCGACGAGAGGGTTTTTCCCGGGGCGACGTAACTCGCGTCCGTGATTGAGGAATGCGGGGGTGTATCCGGTCTCGTCGTGTTGCGCGGTATTATACGCGAATTGTAATTCCGGCAAATATTCGTCCCACGCCCTGTGTTTCTTGGCATACTGTCCGATCATCGTCTTGATCACGCGATTGGTCCGTTCCACTGGGTTGCAGTGGGGTGCGTAAGCCGGCGTAAAACGATGACGTATCTCGCAGTCTTTGAGGAGTGTGGCGAGTTGCCTTGTTTTTAGCTGAGTGCCATTGTCCGACAGTATTTCGTCTGGGCACCCGTGGCGGAGGATAATCGCCTCCTTAATATGTTTGATAATGGCGGGCCCGGTGGCGCGGCGCAGAGGTCGGAGTTCAACCCACTTAGTAAACCGATCTTGCATATTCAAGAGCCAGATATGGCCGGCGGCGGAGCGAGGTAGCGGCCCGACGAGATCAATGGTTACTTGTTGCCACGGGGGGCTGAGCGCGGTCGGGTGAAGCTGTCCGGCGGGTTTCTCCTGCGCGACTTTGTGAGCAAGACAGGTCGAGCAGTTTCTTACGTATCGGGCAATGTCTTGAAACATGCCTGGCCAGTAAAACCTTGCTGCGAATCTGGCTATAGTTTTTGCGATTCCGAGGTGCCCGGCCGTTGGCGCGTCGTGGTACTGCTCTAGTACCGTCGGACGTCGTTCCTTTGGCACGCACTCCTTCCACTGTTCTTGTTCCGGTGTTTCTTTAAAATTGAGGCTATGGAGTATATGTTTCCATAAGCGGCCATGCTCAATGCGAAAATCGGGCACTTCGTGCGGGACCGTTTTGGCCGCATGCCACATTTTTTGGTACCATGTACATTTCGGCTTGGTTATGCCGGCTATTTCTGGCTGTCGGGAGAGCGCGTCGGCGACTCTGTTTAACGTGCCCTTCCGGTATTTTATTTCAAAGTCATATTGTTTTAGTTCAAACGCCCAGCGGCCGAGGCGGCCCGTCGGCGACTCTATCTTTTGCAGCCATTTTAGTGATTGGTGGTCGGTTATTACGGTGAATCGGTATCCTTCGAGATATCCTCGTAATCGTCGTATTCCCCAGATGACGGCCAGACATTCTAGCTCGGTCGCGCTATAATTTCGTTCGGCGTTACTTAGGGCGCGACTCGCGTACGCGATGACACGTTCCCCCTCGGGAAAATACTGTGTTAGGACGGCCCCGAGGCCCGTGGTGCTTGCGTCGGTTTGCAGAAAGAATTGCCGGTTGAAGTCGGGGCATGCGAGCACCGGTGACGTCGTTAGCGCGGTTTTTAATGCGTCGAACGCGGCTTGTTCGGCGTCCCCCCAGTCCCAACGGGCGCGTTTGCGTGTAAGTGCGGTCAACGGCGCGGCGAGCGTTGCGAAGTCTTTGACGAAGCGGCGGTACCATGATGCGACCCCCAGAAATCGGCGCACATCGCGCACATTGCGTGGAGCCTCCCACTTGGCAACGGCGCTAACCTGCTCGGGGTCGGTTCGGACGCCGTCGCGATCGACGATGTGGCCGAGGTACTTTAATCGGTCGACGCAGAATCGGCATTTCTCCGCGTTGATGCGCAGTCGCGCTTCTCGTAGTCGGCGGAACACCTCTTTCACCAACCTTAGGTGTTTTTCGAATGTCTCGCTGATGATGATTATATCGTCCAGATAGACGAAGACGTGTGGCTCTAGTTCGGGGCCCAATACGGTGTCGAGCAGTCGTTGGAATGTGGCCGGGGCGAAGTGCAAGCCGAATGGCATTACTTTAAACTGCATTAGTCCCTTCCCCGGGACGGTGAAGGCCGTTATGGGTCGGCTTTCCGGTGACAGCGGGACCTGCCAATAACCGTTTTTCAAATCTAGCGTAGTCAGGTACTTGGCCCCCTGAGTTTATCAAGTGTGGCGGCGATGTGGGGTAACGGGTATGCGTCCTTTTCAGTTACCTCGTTTACCCCCCAAAAGTCGATGCAAAACCGCGGTTTGCCATCCTTCTTTTTCACTATGACCACCGGCGAGCTCCATGAGCTGTGTGATGGCTCGATAATGCCTTCTTTCAGCATGCGGTCGACTTCCTCGTCGATGATTGCCTGCATGGCGGGATTGCGTGGCCGGTACCGTTGCTTACGCGGTACATCGGTCTTTACGCGTATGACGTGCTGCGTCCGGTCCGTGGGGCCTTGCACTCCCTCGAATTTTGGCAATTCGCCAGCCAAAAATTCTCGGAGTCGTTTTTCCTCGGTTTTTGGTGTGTCTGCCGTTTGTTCGATGGCGCACGTCGGTTTCGTAATAGAGGCTGCGCCGGACGGTGGTGGTGGCGGGATCGAGAGTCTCAATTTGGCCCAAAGGTCGACGCCGATTAGCATCTCGTTGTCGAGCGTGGGCATTACCTGGACGTGTTGCCAAAATAGTCGTCCTTGGACGGTGACAGGCACCGTCACATAGCCTCGTATGGGTGTGCTCGTTCCGTCGGCGAGATGCACCTGGCCGCTTGCGGGCTTAATCGCATACCCCATCATCTGTATTTTATCGGCGGTCTGTCCATTAATAAATGTGGCTTCGGAGCCGGTGTCGAGTAGGGCGTCGACTGGTTGTCGGTGTATGAATGCGGTCAGATGCGGTCGAGGCTTGTATGTTATGCGGAGAACCGGGGTGCGTCCGCTCCTTCCCCGGTCCGCGCGGCATTTCCTGGCGGCGGATGACAATCTTTTGTCAAAACTCCGTCTCTTCCGCATTGCGAACAAAACTGCCGGGGAGGCCGTTTGCAATCAAACCTTGTATGTCCCCGCTGCTTGCATCTCCAGCAGCACTCGTAGCGGTCATACGCGACGGCGGTCGTCGCCGGTTTCGGTGCCGGGGCTTGGCGAGCACGTGTCTGTTCTTCTATGTGCTCGAATTCCTCCGCGAGCCGTAGGATATCCCTTGTGCGCGTTATCATGTCCCGACGCACGTATAGATGGTAGCGCGGGTGCATATTGCTGTACAGGTTTTCGACCTGATCTTCCTCCGTAAATCCTGTGGCGCGTCGCATCATGGTACTTAGCTCCGTTGCAAATTTGCGGTACGGTTCGTCGGGACGCTGCAAGCGCGTTTGTATCTCGCGTACGAGTTGCGCGCGGTACCGACGCGGAAGAAAATAATCGCGAAAATCTTCGCAGAAATCCTCCCACTTTCGCCAGTTATGCCGGTTGTTTCGACACCATAGGAGCGCGTCCCCGCGGAGTAATTCCGGTAACCCCATCAGTAGTTGCGACCCGGAAAATTGGTAGCTCTCTTTGAGCTCTTCCAGCCGCTCGAGGAAGGCCACGGGGTCTTTCCCGTCAAAATGACACCCCCATTTCCGGATCTGATTCACGACTTTAGCGGGGGATTCATTCGCGCGATCTCCCTCCGCGGGGTAAAATACCTCCGGACCGGTCGGGGTCGGAGTCGGTGGTCGCAGCGTTAAGGCTGGTTGACCAGTGGCCTCGGGTGTGGTGATGGTTACCGCGGGCCCGATTCGCGACTCTTCGATTGTCGCGACGGCTGGCTGTATCATTTCCGGATGATCACCTACATACAAACTTAAACGGCGGCGTAAGTCGTCGATCGTACCGTCGGTCTCTAATCCGACTATTTCGAGCTCGGTCACGAGCTGACTTTTGTTTAAGCGGTAAATCCACGTTTTCGCCATTGTATTTCACGTTTACTGTCTCGCGGATCGTAACGGTCCTTGTTCGGGCGCCATATAACGACCTGCCTTTTATATTGAACGCGGACTAGCTCGCTGGGTCAGGAGTTCAATAAGGCAGGTCCGGAGACAATAGACGCGAGCAATAGACGAGTTAAAATATTAACAATAGTTTTATTGTAAAAAATAACAAAAGTGGTGACTAGAGTTTGCAACGTGGATTTCCACTGTTTAGAAAATAATTTCGCAATTAACAAAGAATACTGGCGGAGTACTTCGGAGGCGCGGTGGCCCAGTACGGCGCGATATACGGAAAGAATATAATTATAGATTACCGGCGGGGTATTTCGGAGGCGCGGTGGCCCAGTACGGCGCGATATACGAAAAGAATATAATTATAATCGAAATTATAGAGAATACCGGCGTGGTACTTCGGAGACGCGGAGGCCCAGTACGGCGGGATCAAATATTGACGGAAAAGAATATATTTATAATTACAGAGAATACTACGGCGCGGCGCGCGTATTTTAAATCCCGTACGTGGCTAGATACCGGTCGCGGTTTGCTATCGCGGGTTTAAATAACGTAGAGATACTGGCGGGTGGAGCGGCGTCGGGGACGTTCGGACGTACGGACCGGTCCGTCCCGATTCGCCAGGATGAGGTGCGTCGGCGTCGAGAGCACTCGACCGAGACGGAGAGCTCTCCACCTCGGTTTTTCGCCTTCGCAGGTAAGGAAAGAAAGTCGTCGAAGGAAAAGCAGCAACGAGAGCACCCGTTCGTGGACAGAGAGCTCTCGACCACGATTACTGCTAATTGCCTTTAGGATCAGGACTGAGTGTCGATTTCGGCTTCTGGAGCGCCTTTTATACTGCGCGAGAACGTTATTTTACAGTCCCCACGGTGGGGGTTGACAGCAGCGCACACGTGTGTCAAGAGCGCGTGGCTGTAGCTGTCAGCGGCGCTCGGCCGCATTCGACGACGCTCGGGCCCCGTCGGCCTCGCACATGGGGCCGGTCGCGGCTGTCGTTTTGCTCGCGTTGTTCGGCGGCGCTCGGCGGCGGTGTGGCCCCGTCGGCCGCTGCGTCTCGAGCCGTTTTACGGCGAGATCGCTGTATAATCGTAATTAAAAATGGGTGGTGGGCGCATCGCGCCCACAGTTCCGCCCGGCGGGTGTTCGGCCGGGCGGTGTCCGACGGGTGTTAGCCGGAGTTACGATGCCTCTTTAGGGGTGCATCGTTACATAGTGTATATAATGATAAGAAAAAAGTTACAGAATATTAGTTTTGCGTCAGTTCTGTAAGAGAGAGTGATAATCTGATAATCGATGCTTAAGTTAGTGAATATTATAATGTAATTCGCATGTGCGAATATAGTCATATACATATACTTATGTGTATAAATATGGTGCAATGTCAAATTGTAAACTTTCTATTTAACCATTTAAGCGGAGTCTTCAATGAAAATTTAAGGCGTAAAATTTAAGCTTTAAACCTTAAGCCACAGGAAATTGACAAATCACAGTCAAATATTCTTTTCACATTCGACTGTGATTTGTCAAATGTCAATTTCTTATGGCTTAAAGCTTAAAGTTTTACGCCTTAAATTCTCATTGTAGATTCCCCGCTTTACAGGAACATATACTTTTTTTTTGTTCTCCGTTTGCGTGATTTTGTATCTAATGATTTATTATTATAAAATCAGCATAAAAAACTACTTGTCGCATACGTATCTGTCATAATTGTGCGTTTTCTAGCAAGCGACACAAGTCGACACAAGTGTCGTTCTGTCTTTGTACTCACTTAATGCTAAGAAAGATAGAACGACGTTTATTGTGCCAACTTGTGTTGCTTGCTGGAAAAGGCACTAATTTCTCCGTTCCGAGCAGTAATTTTATCTCCGAACCATTTGCAATAGTCCCATACTTTGACTTTATACTTAAGATAATTAGTGTATATTAATAATGTATTTCTGTAACTTTCTTCTTATCATTATATACACATATGTAAATAGATAATTGAAGAAAACAAACTTAACGACGGCGACAAAGCGGGCTTCTTTGTTCTCAAAATTAAATTAAAATATAACTAATAATAGAAGTATCGACAGTAGGTACCGATACTATTAAATATCGATATATATAATCCGATATTTTTAGTTTATCGATATTCTTATTTATGATACGTATCGATACGAAATATCGATATCTTCTATTGTATCGCCCATCCCTAGTATTCTTGATACGACCGGTGCGGCATGGGGGTGAAGGTAGTACGAGAAGGGGAGAAACATCATGGCGGCAGGGCCATGCAGGATTGGGAAGCCGAAGCAAGCCGAACGTCGATCGGGCATGGTCGGCGTCGGAGACTCGGAGACACGAAAAGTGAAAGCGAAAAGTCATTGTGCCTGCCATGTTGAATTGAGTGTCGGTGGTGCCTGGTGGATCGCGATCGCGGGGTATCAGGGGCTTTTCTTCTTCTTATCCACCGAAAGACTCACACTGCCGATCGACCGTTCCAGTGTTTGGAGTGCCACAAAAATTTCCCCACGTCCACGGCACTACGTTGTCACTTGACGCTACATAATTCTAAATCGCGACCGCTTCCTTGCATTTACTGCGGTCGGCGGTTCATGGATAAGACCAGTCTAGCGAAACACGAGGAGTCAGGTATACGCCTAACGAACAACGCTACATGTCAGAAGACCTTCCACCACATAACCGACTTGAGTGTGCACAAGAACCATCACTATCCCGACAAGAAGTTTGATTGCGAAGTGTGCGATCGCGAGTTCAACAGGCTGAACAATCTACAGAGACACATGCTGGTACATCAACAAGTACGTATAACTATTTTACTCGGACTATCTTTTATTTTTCTCAATTCTTAGAATCATATTTTCTCTTTAGTTATTACACTTTGCTTTCTTTTTTGATTTTGCTTTATCTCTTTTTTCTAATTGCATTTCTTTTGCTGCCAATTTAATTTGTGAATGTAATAAGAATATATTTGTGAATATATTAGGAGTACAAATAAGTTTCCGCCGTTTTTTATCAAAAATTGGGCATTTATTGTGAAAGAACGGTACCTTATGTTTCAATCAAAGTATTGTCCATCGCTAGCCACTACTTTTTCCCATCTTTCTGGCAGGCTATGGATACCGCGTCGGAAGAACGCTTCATCTTTTGAGGCTATCCACAAATCGATCCAATTTTTGGCATCTTCATATGATGTAAAGTGCTGCTCAGACAGGCCGTGCGCCATCGATCGAAACAAATGGTAATCAGAGGGAGCAATGTCTGGTGAATACGGCGGGTGGGGTAAAACTTCCCAATTGAGTGTTTTCAAGTAGGTTTTGACAGGTGCCGCAACATGTGGACGAGCATTATTTCCAAATTCCTTCCTTCTGAATCATTCCCAACGATTTTAAACGATGTGAAATTGCTTGTTGAGTCACTCCTAATGTAAGTGCAAGTTCTTTTTGCGTTTGGCACGAATCTTCCTCCAATAATGCTTCCAATTCCGTGTCTTCGTACACTTTCGGCCTTCCGCTACGTTCTTTGTCCTCGACGTCAAAATCACCGTTCTTAAACTTTTGAAACCACTCACGACAACTTCTCTCACTTAAAGCAGCCTCATTATATGCTTCTACAAGCAATCGATGCGCCTCAGCTGCAGATTTCTTCAAATTAAAGAAATAAATCAAAAGTTCCCGCAAATGACGCTTATTCGGCTCAAAATTCGACATTTTCGCACGAAAAGAATTATGTGATGCCGATACAGTCTGATACTATGTCAAGTTTATGGTGTTGCCAGATGTCCAACCTTACGATATAACACTTTACATCCGACAATTTCAACCATAACCTCCTGGTGGGGCCATCTATTGTAAAACGGCGGAGACTTATTTGTACACCTAATATATATATATATATATATATATTTGTGTATATATATTTGTGAATTTATCTTTTAAGTGTGTGAATCTAATTTTATTGTTTAATTTTTCAGACTGCTGCTACCGAAGGCAATACCGAAAAGGCCCTAAAAGGAAGTAATAAGACCAGTCTAGCGAAACACGAGGAGTCGCACATGCCTGTCGAACAACGCAAGTATACGTGCGTGTTGTAAACGGGTGGCCGAGTAATTAGATGTTTCGTATAGTTTACTTGTACATTTATTATCGTTTGTATTCGAATATCTGGTACAAAAGCACGCTATTATAATATACGTTAAGTGCGCAGTGACTACAATGGCTGGCTCGCTGAACGCTTCTTCCCATCAACCATCGAACAGCAATGTACAACCTAGACGCGTCACTACAGTCTCCCCCACTTAACTGGAATACTTAAAGTAATACTTAAAATAATTATCGCGGACGAATGTAATCGTTTAAATATCGGGGTTGTCGACGCGGCCGATTTGACCGACGAATAGGACCAGCTTGATTTCTTTGGTCCTGCGGTTGCGGATCCGGTTGCGAATCCGGTTGTGGTTCCAGTTGTGGATCCGGCTGTGGATCCGGTTGTGGATCCGGTTGTGTTGTGACGTTCAGTCTTGGAACATCTTCAATTGATGGACGTCTGGGTGTTGGTTTAGTATCAGGACTAAATCGGACTTGTTTGACCTGTGTGCTACGAAGCTGATCTACGTGGCGTTTTAAAGTTAGTCCTGAGTCCAAACGAACAAGATAATGCAAGGCTCCTAATTTCTTGAGGACAGAGCCAAAGATCCATGTGAACTTATTGTTGCGTAATTCACGCGATTGAATCCTCTCCCCCACTTTAAATGTCCGGGTGCATGATGATTTATATGAGTTACTAGAGGGCTTATAAGGACGTAGAGCATCCAGTTTGATGCGTAGTTTGCGATTTAGGTATAGCTCTGCAGGTGATTGTCCACAGGCTAATGGAGTTGAACGATATCGAAGAAGTATCTCCTGTAATTTGACGTGTATTGCTCGATTATCATCAGCGAGGCTTTTCAGACGTAACTTCAGAGTTTGGACTGTTCTTTCGGCAAGACCGTTGGTAGCAGCATGTCCTGGTGCAATAAATTTCTGAAAAATGCCATTATCTTTGCAATACGATTTGAACTCTAAGCTTGTAAATATCGTTGCGTTATCAGAGACGAGAACTTGTGGATATCCGTGACTGGAAAAGATATTATCCAACAGTTGAATAGTATTGATAGATGTAGGAGCTGAAGTCAATGCTTTGATTTCAAGCCATTTTGATTTTGCATCAATACATACTAGAAAATTGTAATCAGCATATGTGGCATAATCAATATGTATACGCTCCCAATTACTTGTAGGTTCCTCCCAGGGATGCAGTGGAGCTTTAGGCGGATTTGAGCGCAGAAGCGCACAGGATTTGCATGACTTAACAAGGTTTTCGATATCCTTATCAATTCCTTTCCAGTAAACATAACGTCGGGCAAGCTGTTTCATCTTGGTAATCCCAATGTGTGTTGAGTGAAGTTCCTGGAGTACTTGCTCTTGAAGGCTCTTGGGAATAACAATTCGTTCATTCTTAAATAGAATACCATGGTTCAGAGTGTATGGTGAATCGACAGCTTGAGTTAGAAGATTACGTTTGAGAGATCCTAGCTCCTCATCTTTTTCCGTTTCTGTGACGACCATATCAGCTGTGAGAAGATCGGTTGTTATTACGGAAATTGATTCAGCACAAACTTGATGAACTTCTTCTCCCAGCAGAATATCAACTGAGTTAGAATTTCGCTGAACTGGTGCTCTGGATAAACAGTCAACATTTACATTTGCTTCACCACGTTTGAATTTAACTGTATAGTTGAAACCAGATAAAAATGCTGCATATCTGAGTAAACGACTGGATGTTATAGCTGGCAGGTGTTTTTTATGGTGGAAAATCCGCGTTAACGGTTCGTTATCCGTACAGAGTATAAAATGTCGACCAAAAAGATAATTAAAGAAATGGTTGACCCCAAATATTATAGCAAGTGCTTCTCTATCTAACTGACTATAATTACGTTCAGCCGCCGTGAGAGATCTTGACGCGTATGCAATCGGTCTTTCTTGCTCATTGATAGTGTGGCTCATTACTGCAGCGATACCAGTTGGGCTTGCATCACAGGTTAAGATTACAGGAAGATCTGGATCATACGGTACCAATACACGATCACTGGCCATTTCATTTTTAAGATGCGTGAAAGCAGCTTCACATGCCGCTGTCCATTTGAATCTGTGATTTTTCTGAAGTAGACTTCGAAGCGGTGCTGTCTTGGTGGAAAGATCTGGAATAAACCTGGCGTAATATGTAACCATTCCGAGAAAACGACGGACATCATCCACTTCTTTGGGGCGAGCCATATCAAGAACTGCTTGAACTTTTGCTGGAGATTTTGAGATCTGGTTGTGTTGAACTACATGACCAAGATACTCAATTCTTTCTGCGAAGAAGATACATTTTTCTTTATTCAGGTGTATATCATACGCTTGTAGACGGGCTAAACATGCTTCGAGATTTTGCAGGCATTCTTCCATCGTGTCTCCATGTACAATCACGTCATCAAAATAAATTCCTGTTTTCTTCAGGCCTTGGAGAATTTGTTCTAATGTGCGATTAAATTCGGCCGGTGCTGCTTTATTCCCAAAACTTAATCGGTTCATGCGATATGTGCCACGATGCGTAGTGATTGCTTGAATTAGGCTGCTAGCGTAATCTACCGGAATATGTAAATATGCTTTGTATATGTCTAACCTACAGAAATATTTGGAATGACGTAGACTGTTGAGGACGTCAGGAACGCTCCGGATTGGATGCTTCGAAGTTACAAGACATTCATTGACCCCTACTTTATAATCGACGCAAAGCCGTACGCCACCATCTTTTTTCGGAATCACAACGAGGGGTGATCCCCAATCACTAGCATCTATTTTTGAAATAATTCCTGCTTTTTCTAAACTATTGAGTTCTTTTTCAACTCGTTCACGTAGAGCAAATGGTACATTACGTTCTTTAGTATAGACTGGTGTGGCTTTTTCACGTAATTTCAGGGAGACTGTGTGATTTGGAATACAACCTATCTTTTGTTCAAAAACTTTAGAATACTGTGTAAAAAGATCATTAATCGAATGAATTGATTCAGGAGTAGAGATCCGCGAGTCAGTCTGCATGTCTGTGTCGACATCTTCGAGGTTTATTTCTAAATGGCGTATCCATATGCGACCTAAAATAGCTGGACGACCTTTTGGTACAATATAAATTTCCTCTGACGATTTGTGCCCTTTATATGAAACTTCGACAGTAGCTTTACCCTTAGGAATAAACATATCATTAGTATAAGCTCGAAAACATATTTTAGTAGGCGCTAAAGATACATCGAGATTTAATTTCTGGAATTCATCTTCTGGCAATAAGGTAAAACCAGCTCCGGAATCAACTTCAAATATCGCTGGTTTACCATTTAAAAGTACAGTGACAAAATATTTTTGTAAGTCAATTGTTGCGATTTGTTCGGCTGAGCTGTCATATATATCGATAATTTTACAATCTTGCTTATTACCTATAGGATCAACAAAAATTTTATTAATACCATAAACTATATTTTCATTTGAATCATGAACGTACTTTGTAGAGTCTTCACCGCTGTTTGAATTAGAATTCACATTAGATTGCTTTTTACAAGATTTTTCGTTTAATAGAGTCGTAATACATACTTTGGCAATATGACCCGTTTTTTGACAAGAATTACATTTGAGCTTATTTCGATTAGTCTGACACTCACCTATATTGTGATTATTCTTACCACACCTGAGACATAATCCGGCAATTCCAAGTGCATTATAATCAATCCTGGATTTCGATTTTGGTCTGGAATAAGAGCGATAGCGATAATTTGGAGTTTTTGATCGTATCCGAGCACGATTTTGATTCTGGTTACGCCTGGATCTATTCTGAGAAGAGACTTTGTTTATATCCGACGCCGTGTCATTTCCAGTTGTAAGCTGCTGTTTTGAGAGAGCTTGAGTTTCAAGTCTGGAGGCTTCTAACGCAATTGCCTTGCTTAAAATTTCTGGGAATTCGATAACGTTGGCCTGTAGAAGTTGTTCTTTAATCCAGCTGTCTTTAAGACCTCTGATAAATTGTGCCCTGAGAAATAGATTGGCAACAGAGACAACTTTATTGCATTCGCAGGTAACATTGAAATTGCATTCGACCAGGTTGCTTTGGAGTGCAGCCACGAATTCTGGAATAGTTTGGCCTTCCTTCTGATATGTACTGAGGAAATAATGCTGTGAGACAACTACACTTCTGTGCGGCAAAAGCATTTCCTGGAGACTCTTCTTTAACTGATTATAGGTTAAGTTTTTGACAGGCTTGTCCGGGCCTAAAAGCGCTGAGAGGTTATTATAGTGAGTTGAGCCAATTGAGACGCATAGCAGTTGTGCCTTTTTCTGGTCTTCCACGATGTTTTTCATGGCAAGATAATTCTCGAACCTTTCTAGATAACATTTAATCTTCTCTTTCGTCTGATCAAAATTTTCGAACGGTGGAATATTATTGAGGATCGGACTGAGATTAGTTGGCTCATTTTGCTGTTGAAATCTCTGTGTTATCTGATTAACTAGGCTCTGTTGACACTGATTAAACGTCGCTAGTAATTGCGCAAATTGATTCGTGTCCATGTTGATAGCGAGTTTTCTTTAATTCTCTTTCTTAACTTTACCTCGTCGCCAATTGTTGTAAACGGGTGGCCGAGTAATTAGATGTTTCGTATAGTTTACTTGTACATTTATTATCGTTTGTATTCGAATATCTGGTACAAAAGCACGCTATTATAATATACGTTAAGTGCGCAGTGACTACAATGGCTGGCTCGCTGAACGCTTCTTCCCATCAACCATCGAACAGCAATGTACAACCTAGACGCGTCACTACAGTGCGATACATGTCAGAAGACCTTCCACCACATAACCGACTTCAGTATGCACAAGAAGCATCACAGATGAGCGAGAAGAAACGGTAATGTTAATGTTGTCGTAGAGAATAGTATGTAATATTCTGTGATATGTATTGTAAACACTGATGCCTCTCAAGCTCTTTCTTACGTGTCGGGTTATCTTTTAAAAAGGCTACAACTTCCTGACGAAAATTGTTCAAAATGTAAAATTGATTTGTTTTGTACACAACAAGAACAACATCATCTGTACACGGTTTTTAAAGAATATTCAGACAAAGATTCGTTAACGTATCCAAGTAATAAGGTGATTACGTTCATACAAAACGTACACAATAGATTATTTCACTTTTGCGATGAAAATGGACATAAGTCAAACTTAGAATCAGCTTTTAAAAAAGTATTTTTTAATAACTACAGCAGTGATTTCTGTAGCAATCATCGATGTGATAATCTAATCGTCGAAGATAGTTTAAAGTTTTTAATACATAAGTATGTTAAAGATAAGAAAAAACCGGTACAGGTAACTGCAGGCCATTACGAAAAAACCAAGCAATTTAAATCATTGTGATTTAGTTGCATTTTCTGCTTATTTGCATTTTTAGTTTCTCTTTGATATATTTGGTTTTCGAACTCTTTAATTGTACGGTTTTTTCTTTTTCCCACTTATTATAGAATCGTATATTCTGTTATGTGTTGTATTATTATAGACTTTATTTGAAATCAAAATATATTTTATGTTACACACTTTGACATAACAATGTATTTTATGTTACTTTGAAATGAAAATGTCTATTATTATAGACTTTATTTGAAATCAAAATGTATTTTATGTTACACACTTTGACATAAAAATGTATTTTATGTTAAACTTTGAAATTAAAATGTAATTCTATGTTACACACTTTGAAATAGAAATGTATTTCATGTTATAAATTTTGAAATAAAAATGTATTTCATTTTATATGCAATTAATTTGTTCTTTATTGCGCATTCCCTCATTTAACCCTCCGTAGTCACACCTATTTTTTCAAACAAGGAAGTCACTCTGGGTCATTTTGACCCAAACGAACTTTGATCGTTCGCCATTTGACCATTTATCCACCGATCGTGTTGAAAAAATTCTCGAATGTACTTGCGATATTGCTAAATTGATTGCTATAAAAAAAGAAGTGCCTCAGGAATTGTTAACATATTAAAAAAATTTGCGAAAAATTTGTGTTTTTTAAAAAACTGAGTTTTACGAAAAAATTCACTACTTTTTTAATTTTTAATATTTTTTGCTAAAAATTTACAATTATGTTCTTGAAACAGAGCTAAATGAAGAAAAAATTTGTATATTAGTGTACCATTTAAAAAAGGTATTTATTTTGCTAGGTGACGGAGGTGGTTTTTTGAGTAAAGAAAATCGACAATTTTCGTTGAAAAATTACAAATAAATTAATTTTTTATAGAAAATTTAAAAAGTCGTCACATTTATTTATAAACTAATGATTTTAGTCTTGTCCGGCACATTCAGTGCAAATATATGCCCGATGGTCGCACATGGGGCGCGAACAACTGGGGCACTGATTTTTTGTTTCTTTATCTTTTTTAGTCGGGCACAGGGAGCATCTCGTTCTTTTGCTCAATTCTGGTCTTGCTTCTTCGGTTGCTGTAAACTTTTCATGCAATATGAGCCTTATGCCCTTCCGAATTTCGTCGGTACGCAGAGTACCGACACGTAAGTCACACATGGGTCAGACTGACCCAACACCGAACTGCAACGAGGCTCAACGGCTACTGCGTCTTGCGCAGTGCGCGGGAAACATCCCAAGCTATAGTTGATACTCTGAACTACAGCTACAGGGCCTCATGCCCGCCAATTTTCAAATTACGTGCAAGATATTTACGAGCAAAGTTGAGGCTCGGGTCAAATTGACCCGAGATGACTACGAATATTATTCTATATTATTTACAGTTCATATAGGCCGTGTTCCGATATACACTGCCAGTATTGAAAATCTATAGTTTACGTATAACGTAAATTATAGATTTTCAGTACTGGCAGTGTATTCGGAACACAGCGGACAGCCACAGATATAGAATGTAGTTCCAGGGCCATGCCGTTAGGAGCGCGTCGATCGCGCGGCGTTTCGTGTTTCCACTGTTACACACGGAGCTTGCGCTTCTATTTGTATATGTTCTGTGCGGTGCGGACAATTTCCCGGCGATGAGAGACCTTTCGATTCAAACAGCCGACTCTTTTATTATCGTTTACGATGTTAACGATCCTAATACATTTGAAAAGGTCAGAGAGATTCGGAAACGGATAGTAAGCGAAAAACGCAATATTCCGATTTTGGTCGTTAGTAACAAGGTCATTTTCAAAGCCACATGATGTGCAAATTCCAACCGTGCAACCTCCCCGTGGTGCACATTGTGTAACGCTAATGCCGACGGTAAGGAAAAACCATTTAAAGTGATATATTCAGATTCCTGTAATCCGGAAAATCCAATTGGATCTGACATAACGTTGAATACTCGCTACTTGCTCGTAAGAAAATGTGTTTGGACAAATCACGTAAAATAACGGAAACTAATGGAAGAAGAGGCAAGAGGGGAAAGAAAGGGGAGGGGAGATAGGGTGAGGGGAGGGGCGGAAAGGGTAGGGAAGGGAGAAATTGACTGTTGGTTGCCCACACGGTGGCGGAGGCAGTCACCTATTTCCTACTTTCGACGGCCCCTAGAGCTCAAACGGCTCAATGAATAAAGTTGGGGCAATGGAAACTTTTCATCAGGATCCACGTAAACTACTCATTTCCAAAGTTTCAGCCAAATCCACCGGGACCTATTTTCTATAAGGTTGGTACGGGGTTTTTTGTTGCAGCACCCCTACCATGAGAAAACAACCCCTAATTAATCCCATTTAGCACAACGCCGTAAAATATCCAGTTTAAAGAAATGTAACGATAGATTTTATCAGTTTGATTTTGTTGCTTCACATTTTCATTTATCCTGATATTGTTTCTCCACCTTTATTATCAGAAAACTAGCCTTAGTTATTCCTATTTAGCACAACACCTTAATATTCCGATTTCAAGAAATATCTCGATGGATTTTGTCGTTTACATTTTGTTGCTTCACATTTTTATTGACCCCGATTATGTTGCCCCACCCCTATCATCAGAAAACTATCTCGTTACTTCTATCTAGCACAACACCATAAAATTCCAATTTCAAGAAATATATCGTTAGATTATATTATTTTGAGTTTGTTGCTTTACATTTTTATCGGCCCCATTTTCTCTTGTTTTATATGAATAGTTTTAACAATTTCTCAAATATCAAACAGATGGTTGTATGAATAATTTTACTATTTCAAATGGATGTGTAAATGACTATCATTTTGAATAATAGGAGAATTGTTATAAGAAAAAAAGATGTAAAATTATTTAAGTAATTTTTTTTATATGCACGACAGTTGGTCGTAGTATTATGAAGTAGACATAGTTGCGACAAAAATTGGTAAAATTTATTTGAATATTATAATAAATTGAAAAATATATGGTGCTCAAAAATTAATACCGCGCGCCTCTCTGTATATAAAATAAATTGGAAAACAAATAGTTTACTTGATTGAACATGATTCTTCCGTTCTTTAAAATACATAGTACTACGACTACAACGTATTTGACAGGTAACAAAATCAGGAAAATTTAATCCATTGAAGTATTCGGTTAATTATAAAATTTAAAGTGTTGTGCTGAGGCAAAACACGTAGTTTTCGAAGGTTGGGGATACAGCAACGAAGTCGGATTTAATGAAAATATGAAACAACAAAATCAGAAAAACATAATCTATTGAGATTTTCGTAGAATTTGCAAGTTTGAAGTGTTGTGCTGACTTGGAGTAGCTGGGGGGTGGTTTTTTATGGTTAGGAGTGGAGGAACAAAATTGGAATCGATGAAAATGTGAAGCAACAAAATCAAAATAATGTAATCCGTCGAGATATTTCTTGAAATTGGAATTTTAAGATGTGCCAAATAGGAGTAACTAAAGGTAGTTTTTTGATGATAGGGGTGGATCAAAAAATCGGAATCGATGAAGATGTAAAGCAACAAAATTAAAATAATATAATCCGTCGTGATATTTCTTGAAATTGGAATTTTAAGGTGTTGTGCTAGATAGGAGTAACTAACAAGGGGAACACAAGAGATTGTCCTCTCGGATTTCATCGAGCTTTATATTATATTATAGTGTCATACACCCAGTAATTTACGGTAAAACCGTTCAATGCAACTTTCAAGCATTCGGGAGAAAATTAAATTTTTTTGATTTTTTAAAATAAATAAATGAGAATTTATATCCGTATTTTATATTGTATCTTCTATTAAACGTTTCCGAACATGTTAAGAAACTGAAGAAATAAAAAGGAATAATGAAGAATTAATAAAACAAGTGCACATTAGTTTTCATATTTGTCACAATATATTTCGACACATAACAATATTTCATTACTCATCGCATCAATGTGATTGTAAAATTGTCGGATTTATAAAATGTTCTCATTGTGTAAAAATTTTATGTTTGCATGTTTTTATGATAAATATCATCTACAAACATGTAACTTTTCTAAAAATTCCGAGGAGTCCAAAGAGTGCAAAGATGACAATCTCTGGTGGTCCTCAACTAATGTGCATTTGTTTTATTAATTCTTTATTATTCCTTTTTATTCCTTTATTATTCCTTCTTATTTCTTCGGTTTCTTCCCATGTTCGAAAACGTTTAATAGAAGGTACATATAAAATACGGATATAGATGCTCATTTATTTATTTTAAAAAAGTAAAAAAAAAATTAATTTTCTCACAAATGTTTGAGTTGCATCGAACGGTTTTACCATGAATTACTGGGAGCATGACACTATAATATTGTTGCGCTTGCCGCTGTCGCGTTCGCCGCTCACGCTCACACTCGAACTCACACTCGAACTCACACTCGCACTCACACTCGCAAACGCGCCGCGCACTCCCGTTTCCGGGAATAAAAACGTCAGTCAGCTGTCACGCCCAGTTCGGAATCTGAAGAGCGACCGCTGTAAACAATCCGGTCGTCAAAGGACGATCTTCGACTTCAGCTCGTGCAACGGGTGTCAGCGCGAGTGCAACACTACAATATAAAGCTCGATGAAATCCAAGAGGACAATCTCTGGTGTTCCCCTTGTCAGAGTAGTTTTCTAATGATAGAAGTGGAGCAACAAAATCGGGATCGATGAAAATGTAAAGCAACAAAATTAAAACGATATAATCCGTCAAAATATTTCTTGAAATTGGAATATGATCGAGTTGATTGCGGTAAAGTTTGATTACTGTAAAAAGCAGTAAAGAGGATATAAACCTATTATTTTAAAATTATTTATTTATAATATTGTAGTTTTGTAACTTCAGAAGTAAATATCTCTTGAACGAAACATTTGCGAGCATACCCTCACAGGAAAATTTTTCCTTTTCGTGTTTTGAGATCCTAAATTCATATTTCAGGTTTGGTCTGGGAACATCCAGTATAAACATACTTTATACATTTCTTTTAGTTTCTAGTAATAATCTTTCGCGAAATTATTTTACCTCGAGATCATTTTTCTTTAAGATGATTTCTTCCTGAAGTTGTTGCACCTCCGTTTCCGCTCTGTCCCGGACTATTTTCTCTCGTGAGATTTCATTCAGCTGCATACCAATAGTTTCCTGCATCTCCGTCATCCGTTGCTCAATCTCACTACTTTTTTTCTCAAGTTCTTCTATGTAAATAGACATGTTTTTCATGCGTTGTCCCATAGTCTCTACCTCACCAATAAGTGTCTCCTTTTCCTTCAATAGATTCTCCTTTTTCTTGCTAACGGTGGTGCTATAATTGTTGTAAAACATTTAAGAAGGAAGATGGTAAAATAATCCAAATTTTAATTTAAATTAACTTTTTTTATATCAACTAGAACGCTACTATCGCGCGCCTTTTAGTTTTTGTACTACATTATTACACAAAATAACATTTATAACGCTATTTAAAATATTAATATTCTATAATACCACATTGAGAAAAATTGATATATAACAACCATATACATATACTTATATAATTTTCAAGTACCTTTGTACAGAGAAACGTTATTTAAATTAATTTCATGTCTTTCGAAAAGACATAAATTTTAATACAGGAACCTTTAAAATTTTAAACATTTTGGTAAATATTAACAAAAGGGGATCTAGCTCTTATAACCTTGACCTTGACATATGTTGTCAAGGTTATATGACCCTGAACAACATTCAAAAGGTTTTGCTCGTTCTTTATTAAAAAGTTATTTAAAAAAAGTTTGAAAAATATGCAGTTATTTTGAGTTTTGAAAGTAATAAACGACTAATATGTACGTGGAAATAGTACATGTATGAACGAAAGAAAGTTATTTAAAGCAGTAAATCGTTGATATATTGAACAGTCTTTTTGTTAAAGCAGAAAATATTTGGTATAGAAAAATATATATATACAATTTTATGTGCTAGAAAGCATAAATATAAAGTATTCTCAGCTTTAACCATAAATGTATAAGTATAATTGTATAATTAAAAATAGTGACTGTGGCCCACCCACACAACAATTGGTTTCGGTTAGGGGGACTGTTGTGTGGGTGGACCACAGTCACTATCTTTAATTGTACAATTATAATCGTTGATATATTGTTGCTTCTTCACAGAGAAAGCTGTTTTTGTGAAAAAAACTTTTTTGTAGTTGCCGCTGTCAATATGTTCATAATGTTCTAAAACGACGACGAAACGCAATTTTTAAAAATGTGTGTGTGTGTGTGTGTGTGTGTGTGTGTGTGTGTGTGTGTGTGTGTGTGTGCGCGCGCGCGCGCGCGCGCATGGATGATGTCCATAGTTACTGTAACATCCGCAAATTTCGAGATATCGGCTGAATTTTTTTTAATCGATAGAGCATCATTTAAGGAAGGTTGGTGTTGAATTTGGCGATGATCGGTAAAGGGGTTCTTTCTTTATAAAATTTTGAATTTTTTTAGAAATGTCCGTGGTTGCTCTAATTTCCGGAAATTTTGAGATCAGGCTATTTTTAATTCTGTTATATTCTTCAGTCTTTTCTACCTCTATATCATATATAATTCTTTAAGATTTGGTTGATTAGACCCAGGTTTATAAGGCTCCTGTGTATGTACGGATTCTCCGAAATTTCAAATGTCTGTAACTCAAAAACTAATCAACCAAATCTTAAAGAATTACTTATAAAATAGGGGTAGAAAAGACTAAAGAATATAAACTTAATATAACTTGGCTATGAGAGTCAAACGCGGTACTAGGTGCGTATTTAATCAAAAATGATTTATTTCAAGATACAAGATCAATATTCCGTACGTTTCGGCTCCAAATCGGGCCATCCTCAGCAGATACAAAATATTAAAATTTCTCGAATTCTCCGTCATACCCAGTGTGTCGCAAGATTACCAAGTCAAGAAACTAATACCGGAGTATGAGTAACCAAAAGATCGACATCTGTAAAGAAGTTGAAACTTAAAATTGAAAAAACGGGTAATTAAAGAACAAACGACTCACCAAATAGTCCGGAGAACGAGATCGAGGCAAAAAACATATTCTCATACATATATCTACAGGGTGTCCCGAAATTCGCGAATCAAAATACCATAGCAATAAAGTTCTCGAAAAAATAAATTTAAAACGTATTTGCCACTTTTCGTTCCGAGCAGTAGTTTCTGAGATAAAAAGGTTTAAACGTGGCCAATTACAGATTACGATTAAACGGAAACCTGTCCGTGAGTCGCGCGTTAATAGTGTTAGTGACCTCGCACTTCACGCTCTCACAGGCATTAGACAAAAGATTGTTTGCGTGACGTCCGTATAATACCGCGTATTGCGTGTAATATTTGTTGCGAATTAGATGATGCTGTTAATAAACAACGTGTGTTTAAGCATAAATTTATCTTATTCATTACGTAATGAATAAGATAAATTTATAATTCATCAGAATTATATCGCTACTAATTTGTGTATCACAATATCAATAAGAAATATGAATAAGAGTTAAATAATTGCAATCAAGTGGCATACATACGAATCAGTATTTCTTTACAATAATTCTAATCTTTTTAATTTTATACATCTATTCCTTCATTCTCTTTAGTCTTTAATTATATCGAAACATTTATTTGATTATTTCTTTCTTATCATTCATTCATTCATCCTCTCAAAAATGTACCGGTTATACATTATTACTTACGTGATATTACTACTCATACATACATATTACTACTTACGTGCATACCGATTTATAACTATGCGAATTTTAAGGTAAAGTAATTCCATTTGTCATTACAGCTAGTGACTTACTTTTAAATTAATTGATTGAATTTTGGCCCAATTATGTACTAAAAATTTAAACAACAATTGTTAATTGAACAAGTCATAAATTACAAAATTTAATTTTCAATTAAAGGGATATATTACATTATTAAATTATAAAAGATTACACGGTAGTATTAGATTTTAAAAGTAGTAAACTTTTAGTTTACTTTGTTAGTTTATTTTATTTATGTTAAATTAATTTAGCAATAGGATTAATGGTTCGTTTTATTCTCGTTTTATTCTTTGTTTTATTTTTTAATTATACATGAAGAAGCTAAGAATTGCATTTAAAAATTAATATGTATGGCACGCCGTTTTGCTATTTAATATCATTGTAAAAATTCTACCAAATTAAATTAATATTCAAAGAAAAGAAATTATTATTATTATGTCTAGACATACTTATAATTCATCGAATTATTATTAAGCTATAGTTATTAAGTACATAATTGCAGAATTAAATTATTATGTCTAGACAAAATATTAATTCTAAATTTATTTTATGTTTTTACATATAATTTTTTTGGGAATTTTTTTATTGATATTGTAATACACAAATTAGTAGCGATATAATTCTGATGAATTATAAATTTATCATATTCAATACGTAATGAATAAGATAAATTTATGCTTAAACACACGTTGTTTATTAACAGCATCATTTAATTCGCAACAAATATTACACGCAACACGCGGTATTATACGGATGTCACGCAAACAATCTTTTGTCTAATACCTGTGAGAGCGTGAAGTTCGCGGTCACTAACACTATTGACGTGCGACTCACGGACAGGCTTCCGTTTAATCATAATCTGTAATTGGCCACGTTTTAAACCTTTTTATCTCAGAAACTACTGCTCGGAACGAAAAGTGGTAAATACGTTTTAAATTTATTTTTTCGAGAACTTTATTGCTATGGTATTTTGATTCGCGAATTTCGGGACACCCTGTATATGTCGTCCGCACAAGAATCATGCAATTATTTAAAAGAACAATGCTTAAGAGCTGCATGATAATGTCAAAAAGAGTATAACGACACTGACAAAAGTCAAAAACGGTAAAACAGTAAATAGCTTGCCATTTTCTTGTTCAAGATCATAAAATGTAAATATGTAAAATAATAAATAAGTATAAACTAACCACATATATATATATATCGCAAGACAAGGAAACAACAAATAGCATGAATTTACAATTTTTCTAATATGGAAGAATAGGCATGGTGAAGAAATTCAGTGTCCGTTTGTAAATTGAGACCATTCTTTTGCAATTGGATGTACACCATCTCAGATACAAGTCTTTTGGACAAAAATTTTTTTTTATCAAGAATTAATACGTTCTCCCAATCAAACTCATGCTTACAATGTACTCTGTGTTCCGTGATAACAGACTTCGGAGCATTTTTCCTACGGATATGACTTTCATGTTCCGAAATTCTAGTTTGCAATTTCCTCAAAGTTTGTCCCACATATGAGGAATCACAATCTTTACAGCAAATCTTATAAACTACATTTTTTTTAGATTTAACTGGGAGAACATCCTTATGTACCCTAATAAAGTTAATAAGTTTGTTAGAACTAAAATACGCCAAATTGACATTTAAATATCTGGTGACACTTTTAAATTTATCTGAAATACCTGATACATAAGGGATCGCAAACCAAGATTTTTTATCCGTGTTCTCGTTAGTAAGAATGATATTGTTCTGTCTCGACGTGCGCTTATTTAATAGTGATTTGAGCCTAGTATAAATCGTGTTAAAAACAAAAGAAAGCGGATAATTGTTTTGTAACATTGTTTCTATTATAAACTTAATATTTTTATAGTGAAACATCGGATGTGACAAAAGAAAGGCTCTATCCTCTATATGTAGATGGCATGGTGGATAGAGCCTTCCTTTTGTCACTTCCGAGGTTTTACTATAAAAATATTAAGTTTATAATAGAAACAATGTTACAAAACGATTATCCGCTTTCTTTTGTTTTTAACACGATTAATACTAGGCTCAAATCACTATTAAATAAGCGCACGTCGAGACAGAACAATATCATTCTTACTAACGAGAACACGGATAAAAAATCTTGGTTTGCGATACGGAATATTGATCTTGTATTTTGAAATAAATCATTTTTGATTAAATACGCACCAAGTACCGCGTTTGACTCTCATAGCCAAGTTATATTGAGTTTGAATTTTCGAGAGTCCTAAGGATATTATTTAAAGAATATAATAAAATTAGAAAAAAATTGGCAATATAATATAGAAGTGTGAAAATTAGAAACTTGTACATTGCTCTTCCTATGTACAGATTCCTTGAAATTTCAAGCTGTTATAACTCAAGAACTAATCAACAAAATCTTAAAGAATTATATATGAAATAGAAAAGACTGAAAAATATAACAGAATTAGAAAAAAGGTTGTTATTGAATTTGGCGAGAATTGGTGAAAGTATTTTTTTTTTTTTGATGTTTAGCCTAAAAAATTGGGCTAAATTTAAAAAAAAAGTATTTTAAAAATAAATAAGGTATTATTACAGAAAGGTTAATATTAAGTTTGGTAAGAAGCGGTGAATGATTTTTTAAATTGTAATTTTAATTTATAATAAATGTTTGGGTGTTACTGAGCTGACCTTCTATCAATTCACTCTCTCGTCAATGCATAAGTGTTACTGGTTTCACATATTATATCATATATTATGTCATTTTGATAATTTATCAACTAAAGTCCAATAGGATGGCACCTAGAAAAGAATGGAGCCCGTACAATTTCTATGAAAGATATATTGTACGGAGGGATGTCAGACCTCCGGAGGCGAGATGTACTAATTAGCTCAAAGGACCAGAGGGGGGGTAGTCAAAGTCCCCTCACGACTAAATTTGTGTAACGAAAATGCGCATGCAACAACGAGCGAAAGAAAGCAAAGCGACTGACCGTTCGGTGCGCACGTCGTCTCCTTGATGAAGTCTACCTGTTCTCGTCTTGTCGCGTGGCGGTCAGACTCTCGGCACTCCGGCATGCAACATTTAAGACAGCGGCCAGATAGAGCAGCGAGATCTGCAGGATAGCAAGCAGGAACAAGCAAAGTAGCAAACAAAGAAAGGCAGGCAAGAGATCGATCCCCAAGGGGTGAGAGCGCGGCCGGGCGCGTCCAAAAGTTTAGATGCGCGTTCTAAGACTTCTGAGCGGCAAGTGAGCTCGCGGTCCTGTAACGAGTGCCGTGAGCGAGTAATCTGCTCCCTTTTGAGTAATTGCTTCCGTCGGTGGATGAACGATGGCAGCACCGATTAGTGAGTTGCACGAATATTGATATTAGATCTACCGATCGCGATCTACCGACGTCTCGCGCGATAGCAATAATAGAAACTATAAATATAAACTAAATTTATATGATGCTATAAACTAAGAATGCAACAAGTTTAACCGAGCCACTAATAATAAAGTATAGAAACACGATGAGATACATTGACTTCGCCAGTGTATAAATAACCAAATTAAATTTTTTAATCGACGAAACTGGCAATCACTCCTGACGGTCACAATCGTCAGGACACTTAGACCAATATTCCGGTCCTTCTATCAAAACGCTTAAATTTAAGCAACTTAAATTAAGATGGAAAAATTTCCTCTCCCTTGACGCCCGAACGGAATGCGGGAGATTCCAGGTTCAAACCCTGGCTGGGGTAATATTTTTCGCAGTAAGTTTTTACAGTGATTTTAATATTAAATCGATATCGATTTAATTAGGGAAGGGAGAGGGAATTTTTCCATCTTAATTTAAGTTGCTTAAATTTAAGCGTTTTGATAGAAGGACCGGAATCTTGGTCTAAGTGTCCTGACGATTGTGACCGTCAGGAGTGATTGCCAGTTTTGTCGATTAAGAAATTTAATTTGGTTATAAAGTATAGGATTAAACAAAATGAAACAAAATAGACAAGAAAAAGGGCGAAACTAACTAATAATGTGCACTATATACAAGACGATACGCCAAACATACTGCCCACCAAAATACAAGGTATTTTTATGTTTGATTAGATCCCTCTGGCGAGTTGTCCATTGGTAAGGGACACAGCTTCACCAGAGGACGAGTGAGAGAGCCATCCGCTGTCCTCACTGTGGCGACCCGAGAAATACCGTCACAACCGGGGTGTAGCTCCACTATTCGCCCTTGCTTCCATTGTAAAGGAGGAGCGTTTTCGTTTTTTAATAGAACCAACGTGTCCTGTTGCATCGGATTAGGTAACGATTTTAAACACTTTGGTTGTTGCTGCAGAGTGTGCAGGTACTCGTCATTCCAACGCTTCCAAAATTGTTGGTGCATGTGTTGCACCAGTGGCCATCGATCAAGTCTACCTATTGGCACTGGCTGTAGATCCGAATACGGAACAGATACAAGGGGTTCCGAGGTAAGGAAGTGCCCCGGTGAGAGTACCCCGAGGTCGTTAGGATCCGAGCTAGTAGGGCATACGGGGCCTGGAGTTTGGGATGGCTTCTATCTGCGTTATAAGTGTGCTGAATTCATCGACGGTGAGAATCTGCGCTCCTACTACGCGTTTTAGATGGGTCTTCATAGACTTGACCCCCGCTTCCTAAAGGCTACCGAAGTGTGGCGCAGAGGGAGGGTTAAACGACCACCGGACTTGTTCCTGCTCCGAGGCGGCTTGCATGCAATTAACGAGCTCTCGCTGAGCTCCCACAAAATTGGTGCCGCAGTTGCTATATATCAGCGGGCAGCGGCCGGCGCGGTAGTAATGCTGGGTACGTGGCCTCATACGAGATTGCGGAATGTGTTAGTCTACCGCCCACCCTGAGGACTCCGCGTGTATCCAAGAAAGGGATGAGTTTTCGAAGAGGTTTGGGAGCAACTCTGCTTGCGTTTTAATCTATCGATGTCTTCCGCGAAGCAGCAAGATTGCACGAATTTGACGATATAGCAAAGTTTAATGGAATTTGATTTGATCTACAACAAGAGTTCTATTAAGTGAATTTGATTTGGGTCTATTAACAAAGCGTAAACAATAAGCGAACACTCTGACGAGTTTATCTAACGACGAGAAGCGATCGAAAAGCGAATGAACGACAGTAGCAGAGTTAACGACATCAGCAGAGCTTACGACATTAGCAGAATTTATAGAGACAAAGGCGCGAGATTTTTCTTCCTCCTCGGGTAGATCATCGACTTCCGATATCGTTTCCTGGATAGGTTTAAAATCAATGAGCCACGCAGGGCCAGTCCACCAAATCGGATGGTCCACTAATTCTTAAGGAAACAAGCTCCTTGAGCAACAATCAGCCAGGTTAGATTTGGTATCGACATGTTTCCAGCAAGAGATTTCTGTGTGAGACTGGATGCGAGCAACGCGATTACGTACGAACGTCTTCCAACGGTATGGAGCGTATCCAAGCGAGGGTAATCTTAGAATCTGACCAAGCGTACGTGGCGTCGACAGCGATCTCAGAGCGGAGGATGCTTTCGATATACTGTAATAAGTCCGAAAGCAGGACAGCCGCGCAAAGTTCGCGTCTCGGCAATGTGATGACCTTAAGCGGGACCACGTTTGATTTGGCGCCAAGTATTCGAATCACCACACTATTCTCGGTGACGATTATATACAACGGCTCCGTAGCCCTGCTTACTCGCGTCACAGAAACCGTGAAGCTCTCACTTGATTAATTTATCTACTGCGATAGTACGAGGTATGCGAATGGAGGCTAACACAGAGAGCTTTGTCTTTTATCTTTTCCATCTAGAACATATCTCCGAAGGAGGCCTGTCGTCCTACTTTAATTTGAGAATCCATAGTTGCTGTATCAACGGTTTGGCCGCAAACGTAAGCGGTGTCGAGAAACCCAATGGATCAAAGATACGAGTTAATTCAGAGAGAATGGTGCGCTTTGTACAGTCTCTGTTCAACGGATTGATTTTTAAGCCAAAACTGTCCAATTGAGAATACTAACGAAGCCCGAGAACCTTAAGAAACTGATCTTCAAGTGATTCAAAAGACAGCAACAAATGACTACAGAGTTCTGGATCAAGATCAGCTAGAACCGCCGGATGGCTTATACAATACTGGCCTATTTTCTGAGTTCAAAACCTGCAGTCCTAAGCAAGGCTTGAGATTCACAGACTAAGCTGCCTGTGAACCTCGCGGGCCTTTTTCACCGAATCGACGCTCGTTACTACATCGTCAACATAAATACACTTCTTCAACACAGCCGCGGCCAACGGATCTTATTTTTTCCTCAGCCGCTTACTTCAAGATACAAGCAATCGCGAGGTACGGAGAAGATGCCAATTCAAATGTGACCGTCAGTAATAAGTAATCCAAGATTGGATCGTCTTCTGAAAAACGCTAAACAATTCTTTGATAGTCACACTGACTAAAGTTAACCAAGATTTGAAGGAACATCTGTTTCACGTCTGCGGTTAACGCCACGGGTCCAATCCGGAATCTCAACAATATCACCATTATATCTGGGTGTAACTTAGGGCCGGTTAGCAACATTTGATTCAAAGAGAGGCCGTTTAAGTCCTTAGCCAATGCGTCAAACACGACACGCAATTTCGTGGTTGTGCTATCCGATTTGAATACTCCATGATGGGGCAGATAGAAAACAGGTCCGTCCACGGGGAACGGCTGCTTCATCAATTTCATATGGCCACTATTGAAATAATCCTGCATGAATTTACTATAGTTTAATTTAAACTGCATCTAGTCTAAAGCGACGTTCAAGTGCGTAAAATCTATTTAAAGCTACTTGTCGCGTACCCACGGAAAAAGGGTTATCCCTCGCGAAGGGATATGACACTACGAAGCGACCAGATATATCGCGACGCGTGGTCTGTGAAAATAGTTCCTCGCAACGCCTATTTTCCTGCGAATACGACGAAGCAGTGGGAATCTCATCTAATTGCCAAAATCGACTGAGGGATGCATCTAAGGAGTTGAGAGTTAGAAACGAATGTGAAGATTGGGATGCCTGCGTTGACACCGAGCCGACAAGGACCCAACCAAAAATAGAGTTGAAGGCATCTGGTTCGCCTTTCTTCCCTACACGATGGCCATCCTGAAGTAACGACGTAAAGATCTCTGCGCCAATCAAGATGTCGATGGGACCAGGTCGATGGTACTGCGGGTCAGCAAGCTTCAATCCCTCCAGATGTTTCCACGCTTTTTGTTCAACTTGACGGCTAGGTAATTGAGACAAGGAGGGGACAAGGTGGTAACTTGCGGGCTGCCCGCGAACGCGTGATATCGCTCCCTCACGGCCCAATGCATCTTGTCGAATTCTGCGCGTATCGCGTCCCCGGTGTCGAATTCTGTTTCCGACGTCTCTTGGATAATTTTGAGGTGCATTCGAAATAGTCCGCGGTCTTAGCCAAGCTCGCATAACGGGCTAGGAACGTCGCCTTGAATCCGCAATTGGTCGCGGCCTGCAGGAAAAGTTCGTGGACCTTCCGCATCTGCCGAATGCACAACTCGCGTCATGTTTGCGCGGCCTTAGCCATGTCGACCGACGCAAACGAATCAGCGAAATTGAGTAAAATCAGAGAATCGACAATCCCAGCAAGTAAGATTCAAGCGCAGTATATATAGCTATCAAATAGAAGATAAGAGTAAATGTTAATTAAAGGAAGATAGGTTGTGCAAAGGATGTACAAAATTACAATAGTTGTATCAATAATCAATAATATAAGCTGAATATATTGGCACAAGTAACCGGTTGCGACGAGAAATGCACTCAAGTATTTATTTCGTTACAATTATATCGAAGTTTCAGCAAAAAGATATGTTGTGCGCAGTGTTAAGACACGAGCGGTATACGACACGAGCGGTAACCCACGACACAAGCATTAATCACAACAAAGATATATATTTCCTTTAATTCGATTATAACTGCAATTATATAATTAATTTGGAATTACAGGAGTGCTTAGATATTTAATACCGGAAACCAGTGCCGACAAATAATATATTCGATCGATGGCAAATATGTTTGCAAGAATTCCAACGATCGGAATAATATGTATTTCGAATTGTGCCGAAAATAGACTCAGCAGCAACGAGAAATGTGTAGCGCGCTATTACGGAGCGCGAGTCTATGTAGAAAAACTGTATGTACACACGGCTTGGCTCGCGACCGAGCGTCAAGGTCGTCGACAGTTAGGCGAAAAAGTATGGCTCAAGAATTTGAATATTTTGAGTAGCGTGCCCGAAAATATTCAACACTATACGCTAACAATTATTATTTAATATTTTTAATTGATTGTAACGACAATATTAGCAGACAACGACAATAACAGATAACGACAATAGCGTGTTATGACAAAGGCGAGAATTTCACGCGAGTATTCTCGTCGCGAAGCGAAATGAGAGAAATTGCGAACGAGAGATATCGCGCAAACTAATGATTATTAACACGCCACTAAGATCGTTATTGCAAATCGCGATTACAAGAGCGAACGAAATTAGCGATATTAACGAATAAAGCGAGATGAGCGAAAGGCCGGCGGTAATATTCTAACGCGACTATCCGGCTCGAGGGACCAATGTACGGAGGGGTGTCAGTCCTCCGGAGGCGAGATGTACTAATTAGCTCGAAGGACCAGAGGGGGGGTAGTCGATGTCCCCTTACGACTAAATTTGTGTAACGAAAGTGCGCATGCAACAACGAGCGAAAGAAAGCAAAGCGACTCATCGTTCGGTGCGCCCGTCGTCTCCTGGATGAAGTCCACCTGTTCTCGTCCTGTCTCGTGGCGGTCAGACTCTCGGCACTCCGGCATGCAACATTTAAGACAGCAGGCAGATAGAGCAGCGAGATCCGCAGGATAGCAAGCAGGAACAAGCAAAGTAGCAGGCAAAGCAGGGCAGGCGAGAGATCGGTCCCCAAGGGGTGAGAGCGCGGCCGGGCGCGTCCGAAAGTTTAGATGCGCGTTCTAAGACTTCTGAGCGGCAAGTAAGCTCGCGGTCCTGTAACGAGTGCCGTGAGCGAGTAATCTGCTCCCTTTTGGGTAATTGCTCCCGTCGGTGGATGAACGATGGCAGCACCGATTAGTGAGTTGCACGAATATTGATATTAGATCTACCGATCGCGATCCACCGACGTCTCGCGCGATAGCAATAATAGAAACTATAAATCTAAACTAAATCTATATGATGCTATAAACTAAGAATGCAACGAGTTTAACCAAGCCACTAATAATAAAGTATAGAATTAAACAAAATGAAACAAAATAGACAAGAAAAAGGGCGAAACTAACTAATAATGTGCACTATATACGCCAAACATATATAAAAATAAAAAAGGGTGCAAATAAGGAATTTGCACATTGCTTCCTCACCATTTTTAAGTGTGCAAGTTAGGAATTTGCAAATTGTTTTTATTATGCTCATAAAGCTTCCTCTATGAGGAAGCCAAATTAATATATAGTAATAATTGCATAAAATAAAATACAAGCTTTTTCATAAGAGGAGCTTTATGAGCGTAATAAAAACAGTGTGCAAATTTTAAACAGCCTTTTTTGTTAAAGCAGAGAATAGTTAGTATAGAAAAGTATATACATATACTGTTTAGGATAAGGTGATAATCCATAATATAGGGCGCTGTCGCGTAAGCTCACGGCTCTGGCGCGAGCACGCGTCACTCTCGTGATCGGCGCGAGAATACGCCGCCCCACGATAGGTTGTCGCGTCTATTGTCACGACATCATGATAGCGAAACGCGCACACGTTTCCTTTACGTATACCGCGCAACGCGGTGAATCGTGGATCGATGCGATTCGTTCCACTAGAAGAACCATAAGAAAAGTGGAGCCGATAGTGTTCCATTCTCTGATTGGTTCCGCCATTCGTGGCTCACATAGACTTATATAGATAGACCGGCCCCTGCCGTGAGAGCACGCGTCCGAAGATCGACGGTGCAGACATAGCCGTGGATATGGTCCTCTCTCTTTCTACTGATCGCTTGGTGGGGATAGAAGTCTAGACTAGTGGGGACTAGTAGGGAATAGGGATGGGTAAAACCATAGACTTATATAGATAGACCGGCCCCTGCCGTAAGAGCACGCGTCCGAAGACCTACGGTGCAGACATAGCCGTGGATCTAGTCCTCTCTCTTTTTTCTGATCGCTTCGTGGGGATAGACGACTATAGCCCGGCTATTCCCTACTAGTCCCCACTCTAGACTTCTATCCCCACCAAGCGATCAAAAGAAAGAGAGAGGACTAGATCCACGGCTATGTCTGCACCGTAGGTCTTCCGACGCGTTCTCTTACGGCAGGGCCGGTCTATCTATATAAGTCTATGGGTAAAACGCACACATTGCTCATCAGTAGATGAAAGGCAGTTGGAGGGGAAGGTGCATTGACGTGCACACAGAAATACAGCTAATGCGACAATTCAAGTAAGAGGAAATAATGGCACAAATATACTGTATCTGTAAGAAAGAACTTGGTATGGAGGAAGATGTGACTTTTCATCGGTAAATATTCAAGGTATATTATATTACATTATAGAATAAAGTTAACCAATAAAAGAACTGTTTTTCATACGTCTCCTCTGTGAGATTTGCAAGTAAAAATATTTATTCAAAACATTTTCTGCACATGCAAAAGAATATTTAGAAATTGTCGTTTTTTATTATATGAAAAGAGTAGTAAAATGTCAAAATGTCTTAAAAGATTTGAATGTTATAATAACGATAAACCTTGTTATGTGAAAAAAATTGTAAACTTATTTAGAACAATACAATTATAGATTCTGCTTTACGTAAAATGAAATGTGCTGTGTCTAAAAATGCCTTTTTCAACATATTCATGCGTTAGATTGGATTGTACGCGTAAATATTGCATTTGCAGTAAAATTTGCGTTGCTAAACTCTATCAGATTAATTATTTTGAAACTATTGTTCCGAGGCGGGCGGTATGTTCGAGTTCCGTGGAACTTTCCAGTACGAAAATAAGTTCCTCGCTCCGACCGCGCGGAAACCTAGCCGATCGACGCGATCACGCGCCGTGAGACGCGTCGCGATACCCGATTTGTCGGATCACCGGAGCGACCAGCTCCGACACGTGCGTTGCTCCAACGAGCGAATGGCGACCCCGCTTTCGGTACATGTACCGCTCCGAAAAACAGTTTTTTTTGGCGACCGGCGTTGAAACCTCGCGCAGGATCGACGGTTGAAGATACGTCGTGGCTGTTCGCATCTGAGTCTCGTAATATTCACCTCGCTCCGTTGAGACTCGGAGTCGCCATTCGCTCGTCAAATTGCACGTATCGCAAAATTATTTAATATTAAGTTAAGTGCGTGGTGGGGTTTGTGAATCGCCGAATGGGCGTCGCTCGCGATCGTTCCTCTGCCTCGCGGGGTCAAGATTTCCGACGGCCGCGTGCAAGATTTCCTCCCCGCGGAAACTTCGAGTAGAAAGTTTCACATCAAGATTTCCGATTCGCGACGAAGGGCAGGAATAGAGGACGGACCGGAAGATTTTCCGTCACCGCGGTGCCCGATTCGGCGTCCCCCCCTTTTTTTGTGTAACAAATAAAAACGGAGTTTTCTCCTTTGAGTGCAATTATTGTTTCGCGAGTGCTTTCTCCTCTCATCTCCTCCCGTGAATCGACTGATTCGCGTTCCGCATGCTCCACGTTCAAATCTGAACGGAACTCAGCTACCGGGCGATCGCGTTGAGATCGAAGCCCGAACATTTTGGTCTTTTGAGCCGGATTGAAGCGTGTGGAGAATCAAGTGAGTGACGTGAGTGAAAATTCATACTCATCATGTCCGAGCACCTCGTGAGACAATCGCAACTTCAACGTTCGATAGAACGTTATTGCGAAAATTTCAAAAAGATCGGGAAGAGTAATCTCACCCCGGCAAAGGTGCGTTCCCGAATTTCCTCTCTCAAAGAGATCTGGACGCAATTCTTCGACGGTCACACAGACGTGCAGCAGAGGATTCCGGAGGCAAGCCGGTCATCCCTGAGCTACTTCCAGGACAACCATTTCGACACCGCCTACGCAGCCTATCAAAACGCCCTCGATCACATGACGGAGTGCTTGGAGCCGGTCGTGAGTCCTGTAGTGGATAATACACATGCGCGAGACCGGTCACACCGACCGGCAAGAGATAGCGCGCGAGTCGCGGGAGGACGACGGGAGAGCAGAACGAATAGCGACAGCGTGGCGAGCAGTCTTGTATAGCATGTAGAATAAAGAGCCAGTATTATCCCAAGTCAGAGATATTCATTAGCCCGAATACACAACATTGGCGACGAGCACGGGATAAAGGAGGCAAACAACAAGAAGAGATGGAGATGAGCAAGGAAGGCGGTGTACCGGGGTTCAACCCGAACGAGGAAGGTGGAAACGTTTACGCGCAGTGGACAAGATGGCTGCGGGGCCTAAATCTGTTTCTCGAAAGCAAAAGCATAACGGATGGTAAAAGGAAGAAAGCCATGCTGCTACATCACGGAGGATTCGAGTTACAAGACATATTTTATACGATCCCGGGAGCGGATACGGTCACGGGCACAGAAGATCCTTATCAGAAGACGGTCGATGCGCTGGAGGCGTTCTTCAAGCCGAAAGCTAATGTAACATACGAGAGGCATGTATTTCGTAGTTTGAGGCAGACCGAAGAGGAAACGGTAGCTCAATACGTCACGAGGTTGCGTCAGCAGGCGAAGAATTGTGGATTCAGGGAAGAAGAGGTCGAAATATGTAGTCAAATCGTGGAGTGTTGCACGTCGAGTGAGATACGACGTCGCATTTTAGAGAGAAGCGAGATCACGTTAAAGGAGGCGCTCGATATAGCACAAACGATCGAGGCGGTAGAGAGACAGACAAAAAACATCGAAGGACAAACGGTAGCGAGGCTTACCGGTCGTGGCAGAGAACAAGACAAGGGTACGGCGACGAACAGAGAAACCGTATGTTTCCGTTGCGGATACAAAGGACATGTTTACAAGGACAACAGATGCCCGGCTAAGGGAAAGAAGTGCAACAAATGTGGAGAGATTGGCCATTTTGCGGGAGCATGCAGATCAGGAGACAAGGCGGACGCGGGCAGACAGGGAGGCTGGAAGCAGAGGAAAAGCGTCAGAGAGTTGGACGAGAGAGGTGACGACGGAGATGACAGCCATGCGTTCGGATTGCAGCCGGCGGGTAGAATCTTGGCGCTATGCGGTAAAACAATAGACGCGAAAGTAGGAGGTATAATTTTAAATCTATTAATAGACTCAGGAGCGTCTTGTAATGTAATCGACGAGGAGACGTGGAAAAATTGTAAGGCTAAGAAAATTAAATGTGTATCAAAGAGGGAGGTAACACAAAAATTTACGCGTACGGACAGAGTAAAGCACTCGAATTATTAGGAGAATTTAGATGTAACCTCGAAGTCGGGGACAAGAAAACGCGAGCGACTTTTGTGGTAATGAAAGGAAAAGGTAAAGGAATAGTGGGGTACGAAACAGCGAAAGAATTAGGGATTTTGCGAATAGGGTTAGACGCGGCAGTAAATAGTAGCGAAATGAGATATCAAGACGGAGAAATTTTTAAAGGGATCGGAAAGTTAAAAAATTTTAAGCTAAAGTTACCAATAGATAGATCGCGACCGCCGGTGGCACAACCGTTGCGCAGAGTACCGTTTAAATTGCGAGATCAAATGCAAAGACAAATTCAAAAATTGCTAGATGATGACATAATTGAAGAAGTGCGGGGTCCGACGGCGTGGGTGTCGCCGGTGGTCCCGATAATTAAAAAAAATGGAGAACTTAGATTATGTATCGACATGCGAAGGGCGAATGAAGTTATAATACGTGAACGACGTCCGTTACCAGTATTAGATGAGATTTTAGATACGGCGAAAGGAAATAAATGGTTCAGCACATTAGATATTAAGTCCGCGTATCACCAAATATAATTAGACGAAGAATCGCGAGATATTACGACTTTTGTAACCGATACGGGGCTATATAGATATAAACGGTTAATGTTCGGTATTAGCTGTGCTCCAGAAATGTATCAGGGAATCATCGAGTCAATATTGAAAGGAATTGAGGGAGCGAAAAATTTCATTGATGACATCTTTGTCGGCGGTAGAACAAAAGAGGAACACGATAAAAGATTAAAGCAAGTGCTTGAGAGATTACGGGAACACGGTTTAACATTGAATAGAGAAAAATGTGTATTTGGAAAGCAGGAAGTTGTATTTATGGGGTTCCGTATTTCGGGTGCAGGATATCAACCGTTACAATCGAAGGTAGAGGCGGTGCAGAGATTCAGACCCCCCACAACGGCGGATGAGATTCGTAGTTTTTTGGGACTGGTGAATTTTTGTGCGGCATTTGTGGCGGATTTAGCGACGATAAGCGAGCCACTGCGCAGATTAACGAGAAAGGATGCAGAGTTTATTTGGGGAAAGGAACAGGATGAATCATTTAAAACGCTAAAGGAAAGACTGACTAACGCAAAGACCCTCGGGATATATGACAAAGACGCGAAAACAAGAGTAATAGCGGATGCAAGCCCAGTAGCAGTAGGTTGTGTGTTAACGCAAATGGATCATACGGGTAGATGGCGAGTGATAAGTTACGCGAGTAAAAGTTTAACGGATTGCGAGAGACGGTATTCACAGACGGAAAAAGAAGCGCTTGCGTTAGTTTATGCGTGCGAGAGATTTTATATTTGGTTGTATGGTATCGAATTCGAACTAGTCACTGATCATAAGGCACTAGAATATATATTTGCGCCCAAAACAAAACCAAATGCTAGAGTAGAAAGATGGGTGTTACGCCTGCAACAGTTTAAATATAAAGTAGTGTACGAGAAAGGGAAGACAAACATAGCGGACGCATTATCGAGATTAAGTATAGAGAAAAAGAAAATAGGAATTAGTAATCAAGGCATAGATGAACAATATGTATATTGGGTGACGAAAGAAGCCGTGCCGAAAGCAATGACGTTTGAAGAGATAGATTATGAATCAGGGAAAGATCGGGTTCTAGGAGATGTAAGAGAAGCGATAAAAACGGGAAATTGGAGTAAGTTAGAAAAATCTAGATTTAGGATACTAAAAGACGAATTATGTTGTAACAATAATATTGTTTTAAGGGGAACGCGGATAGTTATTCCGGAATCGTTGAAACGAGTAACACTTAAAATAGCGCATGAAGGCCATCCGGGAATAGTGGCCATGAAGAATAGACTAAGAAGCAAAGTCTGGTGGGACGGAATAGATAGAGATGCCGAAAGAACAGTAAAAGCATGTAAGGGATGTCAACTTGTACAAAATACGGTATCGCGACCACCGCTGAAGCGAAACGAGTTGCCCGCGGGCCCTTGGGAATCGATTGCGGTAGATTTAATGGGTCCGTTGCCGACAGGAGAAAATATTTTGGTTGTAACGGATTATTACAGTAGATATTTTGAAATACAAATTTTAAAAAGTACAACTACAGATAAAGTAATAGAGTCCCTTTTTGAGATATTCGCGAGGCACGGATTCCCGAATACTTTGGTCTGCGACAACGGACCGCAATTTGCAAACGAGCGATTTAAAGATTGGTTAAATGTTAACGGTATTAAAATCGCGCATACGGCGCCGTACTGGCCTCAAGCTAACGGAGAAGTAGAAAGACAGAACAGAAGTCTTTTAAAAAGGCTAAAAATTGCGCATGCGGAGAATAGGAATTGGCGAGAGGAGATTCAGAAATTTTTACTAATGTATAGATCGACGCCGCATTCGGTTACCGGAGTTACACCCGCAGAACTATTATTCCAAAGAAAATTAAAAACTAAGTTACCGGAAATAGAACATCAAACGAATTTGGATGAAGAAGTAAAGGAAAAAGATGCATGGGAAAAGTTAAAGGGTAAAGATTATTATGATAGGAGGAATAGAGTTAAAGAAAGTAATTTGGACGTGGGTGATAGAGTGTTAGTCAGAGGGGAAAAGACAAATAAATTTAGTACTGATTTTAAAGCGGAAAAATTTGAAGTCACGGAGCGAAAGGGAAACACGGTAACGGTAAGATCCAAAGACGGGAAGATATATAAAAGGAATTTGACGCAAGTAAAGAAATTTGTTGACTCGGATTCGGAAGAATCAGCATCGGAAAACGGGGAAAGTGACGAAAGCGGACAGAAAGGAGAGGTTGATATAGAAGTAAGCGAAGGTGTTGATATAGAAGTAAGTGAAGGTAGACCAAAGAGAAATCGAAAAGTAACACAGCGATATGGAGATTACAGGGTACACAGTATGATAGAAAGTCCAGTAGATTAAGGTATTCTTTGTATGCGGTTTCACAATAGATGTTAAGATATCCTTTTGTATTCGACGTGTTAAGAAACACCTGTCAGTTTAATGTTAAGTTTTTGTCTTAAAGCGAAAAGCAATTTAATGGTATATTTACGTTATCACATATTGTCATTACGGAGGAAAGGGATGTAGTGGATAATACACATGCGCGAGACCGGTCACACCGACCGGCAAGAGATAGCGCGCGAGTCGCGGGAGGACGACGGGAGAGCAGAACGAATAGCGACAGCGTGGCGAGCAGTCTTGTATAGCATGTAGAATAAAGAGCCAGTATTATCCCAAGTCAGAGATATTCATTAGCCCGAATACACAACAAGTCCGAATCAGTCTTTCTCGAGTGTGCGGTCACCCTCGGCGGCATCCGCGTTTTCTCTCTCTCACCTCCCCCCTATCAAGTTGCCTCCTTTCGACGGTAACTACGACGATTGGGAGCAATTTCGCGATAGATTTACGGCGTTAATTCGTAACAATAAAGATCTCAATGATTTCGCTCGTATGCATTTTTTGTCCTCATGTTTGAAGGGTCGCGCATTAGAATGCATCGCGAATATCACGGTTACCGCAGATAATTTTAAAATCGCTTGGCACGCTCTGACTACGCGTTACGAGAACAAGCGAAGGTCTCTTAACGTACATATCTCCACGTTAATCAATTTGTCGAATATAACGCGCGAATCTGCTTCGGAGTTGCAAACTTTATACAATAAAGTTAACATCGCGGTAGCCTCTGAAAAATTTAAATCGCCGGCCCGACGAATTGTGGAACGACGTTCTCGTTCATTTAATTGTGCAAAAATTAGATCCTACAACGCGTAAGGCGTGGAATGTCAAGGCAAGCGATACCGATGCTCCGCAGTCATACGAAGATCTTTGTCGTTTTTTTAAATCTCGTACCCGTGCGTTAGAAGATTGTGCGACCGTTTCATCTATCAAAACTGTTTCAAAATCCGCATCGCGTATTCACGCCGCCACCGCTGCCGCCAATGACCCTACTCCGTGTCCATTATGTAAAGCTCAACACTTTATAAATTTGTGTCCGACGTTTATAAGCAAGAATGCGAGTCAGCGTCGTGAGATCGTTAAACAACATAAACGCTGTTTTAATTGTTTAAGCGCTAAGCATTCCGTGCTAGAGTGTCGTAGCAAATATTTGTGTCGCGTTTGTCATAAAAAACATCATTCAATGTTACATTCTGACTCGGATTCTTGCTCCATTTCCACCGGAACTGCGCCGCTAAATAACTCGTCTCATCAGGGAACAGCGCCGCTTGATTGCTCGTCGTCTCAACTATCCGAATCAAAATCGGAGGTAAATTCTTTATTCGCCTCTACAGTGATGCAAGATCGATTACCGGTCTTACTTGCGACGGCGTGGGTTACGGTACGCGTTTCGTCCGGCCGCACTGCCGTCGTCAGAGCTTTACTCGATCAAGGCTCCGAGATGACGTTCATCTCGGGGAATTTAGCGCAAATGCTGCGAGTCAAACGCATTCGCATGCCGATTTCTATCTCCGCCGTCGGCGGAGTTCATGCAGGGACATTTCAATACGCGGCGAGTATCTTCATTTCCCCGCGCGAGTCCCTCACCCCGTCGCTCGCGACAACCGCTTTGATTTTAAAGTCGTTAACCTCGTATACTCCGAAACAAAACGCGGATATTTCGTCACTCTCTTTTCTCTCCGATTTACCGCTCGCAGACACGGATCTGACGAGTCCCGACCCCATCAATCTCATTATTGGAGCCGATCTCTATAATGAGATTATTCTCGATGGCGTTCGTAAGGGAGGAATCGGACAACCTGTCGCTCAAAATTCCGTTTTTGGCTGGGTCATCTCGGGACCCGTCACTTCGTCCGCGCTCAACTCACCGGAAATTCCTCGTGTTTCGATTCATCATATTTGCGCTCTCTCTCTCGAGGAGGAACTTCGTCGTTTTTGGAAAATCGAGAAACTTCCGCGACAATCTATTCTTACGCCGCAGGAAAAACAGTGCGAGGAGCATTTTCGCTCGACTCACTCGCGCAATTCCGAGGGACGATACGTCGTGCGTCTCCCGTTCAAAAAAGGCCCTCCTATCGATATCGGTGATTCGCGATTTCAAGCCGAAAAAATGTTAAACGCATTGCTACGCCGACTTCGCGACAAACCGGAAGTCGCGAAGGAGTATAATGATTTTCTATCCGAGTACGAAAACCTTGGGCACATGCGACTGGCGCCGATGTCTCTAGATAACGAACAAAGCATCTATCTTCCGCACCACGGTGTGATTCGTGAGGATAGCGCTACCACGCGTCTTCGTGCCGTGTTCAACGCGTCAAGCGTCACCTCCAACGGCACCTCTCTCAACGATCATTTGCATGTCGGTCCAAAGAAACAAGCCGATATTTCGTCGATAATCGCACTATGGCGGCGATACAGATACGTCTATTCGGCCGATATCGTTAAAATGTATCGCCAAATTCTCGTGGATCCTCGCGATATAAACTATCAACAAATTCTATGGAAACGGTCACCTTCTGCGGCAATAATTGTTTTCTTTTTGCTAACCGTTACATACGGAATGGCGTGTGCGCCTTTTCTCGCCCTTGCCGTCTTGGAACAATTGGTTGTCGACGAAGGTGAACGCTTTCCCCTCGCCATTACGATCCTTCGTGAACACACTTACATCGACGATGTCGTATTCGGAGCCGACAACAAGGCTCTCATTCGAAAGATGCGTAATCAATTAATTTCTTTGTTAAAATGCGGCGGGTTTGAACTTAAAAAATGGGCAAGTAATTCCCCCCCTCTTCTTGACGACATTGACGTCGCGGATCATGGCTTAGCCGATAAAAAGCTCTTCGCCCCGGACGAGCAACTAAAAATTCTCGGAATCGGGTGGAAACCGACCCCGGATGTTTTCGCATTTCGCGTTACGCTTGCGGATACCGCCCCAGATACTAAACGCACCATATTGTCCGCTATCGCGAAACTTTATGACCCGTTGGGCTGGGTCACTCCGGTAACGATCGCCGCGAAAGTATTAATGCAAAAGCTCTGGCAAATTAAGCTCGATTGGGATGAGATCATCTCCGAATCGACTCATGATAAAGCACAAAGCGTCTCTCGCTTGCACCATTTCGCAAGATAGAAAGAAATCTATTCCCGGCTTTCGCATCTCGGCCATCTACAGGTTCCTCGTTGGAACGGCCTCGGGCCTGATACCGATCACGCGGAAATACACGGTATCGCCGACGCTTCGAATCATGCGTACGCCGCCGTTGTTTACCTAAAAGTTGTGTCGTTATCGGGCAAAGTCACGACTACGCTTTTCGTCGGCAAATCCAAGGTCGCCCCCTTGAAATCTCTTAGCATCTCTCGGTTAGAATTATGTGCGGCCTTGCTTCTCGCGCGACTTGTTGACTTCGTTCGAAATTTGCGCGGTTATAACGATTTTCCGTATTATTTTTGGATGGATTCCAAGATCGTGCACGCGTGGGTCACTCAGGATTCCTCTCGATGGAGGACGTTCGTCGCCAATCGCGTTACTAAAATTCAGGCTCATCTTCCGAACGCTTCATGGCGACATGTGCCAACCGCAGACAATCCTGCGGATTGTGCTTCGCGCGGCATATTCGGAGATGAAATTCTCGATCATAGGCTTTGGTGGCACGGCCCTCCATGGCTCAATCTCACCGCTGACAAATGGCCGACATGCGTCTTCCATCGGACGCTCCTCTGGAGGAGAAAACAATCTCCTTGCAATGCTATCAACTAAATGACCAGTGGAATCTCACTAGCGGCGTTTATAGATCTGAAAGCGGCATTCGACTCCGTGGACAGAGAAAAAATATGGGATGTCTTGGAGAGAGAAGGAATTAGTGAGCAGCTAAGGACAAGGATAAGAACCCTCTATGAGGAGACGAGATGTAAGGATAAAGGGAGAAAAGGGACCGTGTTTCTGGACGGTAAAAGGAGTTAGACAGGGATGTCCCCTGAGCGCTATGCTATTCATACTTCTGCTGGCGGATATAGAGGAAGCAATGAAGAAAGAGCAGAATGGAGGGATAGTAGTAGGGAAAATAAAATTCTGGACCCTAGCATATGCGGACGACATAGTAGCAATAGCGGAGGATGAAGAGGAGATGAAGAGAATGCTGAAGAGTTTGGAGAGGTATTTTGATAGAAAGAAGCTAAGAGTAAATGTAGGGAAAACAAAGATAATGAGGTTTAGGAAAGGGAAAGGTAAAATGAAAAGAATGGAGTGGAGATGGAAGGGAGAAGAAGTAGAGGAGGTGAAGGAATTCTGCTATCTTGGTTACACATTCCAAAAAAATGGAGGACAGGAGGCGCATATAAAGGAAAGAGTTAGGAAAGCCGTTATAGCAATGAGACAGGTATGGGGAATAGGGAAAAGGGTATTCGGAGGAGATTGGATAAGAAGAATAAAGATGTTCGACTCGTTGGTAGCAAGCATTGCATTGTATGGAGCAGAGATATGGGGGTGGAAAGAAAGAGAGAAAATAGAAAGAATACATGAAAGGTACATAAGGTGAACACTAGGCTTAGACTGGTGTACACCTGGATATATGGTGAGAGAGGAAACTAAGAGATACAAGATAAGAATGAATGCTGGAAAAAGGGCGATGAAATACGAAGAGAAATTGGAGAAGGGAGAAGGAAATGAGATAGCAAGAGAATGCTGGAAAGAGATAAAAGGGAATGTTAGGAAGGAAAAGCCAAAGTGGGAAGAGGAAAGAAGGAGCTTCTATGAGCGAAGAGGATATGCAGCGGAGGAGATAGAAAGGAAAAGGGGAGAAGGATGGAGCAGTATAGAGGACATAGCAAGAAGAGACAAGGACATACAGATCCAGGAGAGGAACGAAAGGGTAAGGGAGTCTAGATATAACAGATGGTACAGGGAGGTGGCAGAGAACAGAAGGCCGGAATACCTGGAAAAAAAAGGGAAGGAGAAGTCCATGATCAGGATAGTGAGATTTAGACTAGGTAATGAGATGAGAGGTGGAAGATATTGGGAAACAGTAGAGAAAAGGAGCTGTAGGATATGCGGAGCGGAACCGGAGTCTTGGGAGCATGTGTTAGAGTGGTGTTCGAGAGAGGAGGGAGAGGAGAGGGCGGAGGGAATTAGCGAGAGGATTAAAAGAATACTAAACAGTAAAGGTGAAGGAGAAAAATGGATGGCAGATTTGGAAAGAAGAAGAAAGCAGGAGAGCACAACGGTGAGTTAGACAAAGAGAAGTAGAATAAAGTAAATGATTTTTGTTACAGATATCCGAAAGGAGGGAAAGAGAAAAAAGACGGGAGAAAGAATGGAGTGCAAGGGGAAAATCATAATAGAGAAGGAAGCAATAGAAGGGATCGTAGAAGGAAAGGTGTTGGAGATGATGAAGGAGCTTAAGGAAAATAGTAAGAGAAAGGATAAGGAGATTAAAGAATTAAGGGTGGAGGTGGAGAGGTTAAAGGAAAGGATGTATAGAATGGAACAGAGCAGCGGAAAAAGGAAGAGAGAGGGCAGTGAGGAGAGGAAAGATACGGGAAATAAGAGAAAATGGTGGGCAGAGGAAGGCGAAAGGAGCGTTGATGAGAAAAGAAGGAAGAACGTAATAATAAGGGTCGAAAGGGAGAGATGGACAGGAAAGGAATCGAACTGGGCAAAAGTGAAAGAGCTGTTCTCGGAAGGATTAGATGTCAAGGTAGAGATGAGAGAAGTAAGTGTGATAGGGCAGAGAGGGGATTGGGTAACGCTGCTAGTAAGGATGGGAAGCGAGGAGGATAAATGGAAAGTTTTGAACGCAAGGAGAAAGAAAAGAGGAAAATTGAAAGTGAAAATAGACGAGGACAAGTCGGTGGAGGCGAGAATAAGAGAAAGAGAGGAGAAAGAAGGGAGAAAAGAAAGGAGAGAGGACGAAAGTGGGAGAGCAAAGAGATCGGCGGAGGACGAGATTGCGAGGAGAATGGAGGAGAGCCTGTTGATAGACACAGACGAGGACGAGGCTAGCAGGAAGAAAAGGGAGTAAGAAAAAGGTAAGACAGAAAAGAGAGATGAGCGGAGGAAGATGGGAGGAAGGAGCAAAGGATAATGGAAGCAGGAATGGTAAGAGATTTGGAAGAAGGGAGAGAGAAGGAGGAGATGGCTGAGTGAGGGCGGAGAAAGTAGAGGGAGAGGGTGGTAAGAATGAGAAGTGGTAAAATGTATTTGTATGTTTAGATTAGAAGGTGCGATAGGAAGGAGAGCGTTAAATATTAGGAAGGAGAGAGCCGAGGTGATGTCAGGAGGCCGCAGGAAGGGAGACAAAGAAAGGAGGTTGAAAGGAGTGCAAGGGAGATGGATGACAGGGACTGCCATGGGAGGGGGAGGGAGGGGAGATAGAAAGAGTGTGAGGTCGCACAATGGCCAGGCAGATATGTTAAAAAAGCAATGTAAAGGTTTTTGGGACGTTTTTCCTGGATAAAATGCCTTTCCAGCCCCGGAAGGGGAGTGGAATAAAGAATTGAATTGAATTGACCAGTGGAATCTCGCCACAAAGTACTCGTCTTGGCCTAAATTAATTCGTGTCACCGCGTACATAATTAAATTCACACGCCTCTGTCGTAGCGGTCGATCTTGTGACAGTCTTTTCGCGTCGTCTGTTTCGCTTTCTGCGTCCGACTGTAATATTGCCAAAACCTTTTGGTTTAAGAAGATTTAAGCCGATTTGTTTTCCGTCGAAATCAACGCTTTGTCGCATCAACGAAGCCTTCCGTCGCGGAGCTCGATTCTCTCTCTCCGACCGTTTCTTGACCGAGACGGAGTTCTGCGCGTGGGTGGGCGTCTTAGCAAAGCTCCCTTGCCGTTTTCTACTCGCCACCCTATCCTTCTCTCGTCGCATCCGCTCGTAAAACTTATTGTGAGCCAAGCTCACCTGCGAGCGCTACACGCCGGCCCGCAGCTCACCTTGAATACTTTGCGCCGCGACTTTTGGATTATTCGCGCTCGTAATCTAGTTAAATCAGTTATTCATAAGTGTATTGCGTGTACGCGTGAGCGAGCCGCGATTCCCACTCAAGTCATGGGCGATCTCCCCGAACCACGCGTAATCTCGACGGTTCGCAGTTTTCTACACTGCGGTGTAGATTATGCGGGACCCGTGCAAATTCGCGCCTTCTCGGGTCGCGGTATCACCTCCCGCAAAGCGTACATCGCGCTATTTGTTTGCCTAGCGACCAAAGCTATACATTTAGAATTAGTCGGAGACTACTCCACTCAGGCGTTCTTAAACGCTTATTCCCGCTTTTGCGCTCGTCGCGGTCTTCCGCAAACTATGTATTCCGATAACGGTACGACTTTTATCGGAGCTGACCGAGAGTTAAGTTTAGCGCACAGATCCGCGTTACAAGATCCGAATTTCCTGAACATGACCGCCTCGGATAATGTTACGTGGAATTTCATCCCTCCGTCCGCGCCGCATTTTGGCGGATTATGGGAGGCCGGCGTACGGAGTGTTAAAACTCATTTGCGTCGCGTCTTAGGTAATCGTATGTTAACGTTCGAGGAATTCTCTACCTTATTATGTAGAATCAAAGCGTGTTTAAATTCCCGACCGATCGCACCTCTTTTCGATACCCTCGAAGACTACAAATGTCTCACCCCCGGTCATTTTTTGGTCCATTCCGCTCTCACGGTTAACCCGGAACCATCCTTGCCCAATCTTAATGAGAATCGTTTATCTAGATGGCAACTGGTATGCCATATCACGGAAAGATTCTGGAAGTTATGGAGTAGCGATTACGTTAATAAGTTACAACAACGAGCAAAATGGCGAAGGGCCCAACCACAGATTGAGATCGGACAACTCGTTCTATTGCGCAATCCCACGTTACCCCCATGCAAATGGGAACTGGGCCGCGTGACGCAATGTCACCCAGGCTCCGATGGTTTCGTGCGAGTGGTAACCGTTAAGACGGCCACTTCTGAATACCGACGGCCAATCGTAAAACTGTGCGTTCTACCTGTAAAGAGCGAGGCGACGAGCAATTAAGCCTATTCCTTGCGTTCACGTGACGCGTTCGTTAGATGTAAGTTCTTTGCGATTTAGATTTAAGTTTATATTAATGCGCCGAGGCCACGCATGGCGGGCGGCCTGGTTAAATTCTAAGCATCATATTATTGTCTTGTATTATATCCACTTATTTGTAAAATTTGCGTTGCTAAACTCTATCAGATTAATTATTTCGAAACTATTGTTCCGAGGCGGGCGGTATGTTCGAGTTCCGTGGAACTTTCCAGTACGAAAATAAGTTCCCCGCTCCGACCGCGCGGAAACCTAGCCGATCGACGCAATCACGCGCCGTGAGACGCGTCGCGATACCCGATTCGTCGGATCACCGGAGCGACCAGCTCCGACACGTGCGTTGCTCCAACGAGCGAATGGCGACCCCGCTTTCGGTACATGTACCGCTCCGAAAAACAGTTTTTTTTGGCGACCGGCGTTGAAACCTCGCGCAGGATCGACGGTTGAAGATACGTCGTGGCAGTTCGCATCTGAGTCTCGTAATATTCACCTCGCTCCGTTGAGACTCGGAGTCGTCATTCGCTCGTCAAATTGCACGTATCGCAAAATTATTTAATATTAAGTTAAGTGCGTGGTGGGGTTTGTGAATCGCCGAATGGGCGTCGCTCGCGATCGTTCCTCTGCCTCGCGGGGTCAAGATTTCCGACGGCCGCGTGCAAGATTTCCTCCCCGCGGAAACTTCGAGTAGAAAGTTTCACATCAAGATTTCCGATTCGCGACGAAGGGCAGGAATAGAGGACGGACCGGAAGATTTTCCGTCACCGCGGTGCCCGATTCGGCGTCCCCCCCCCCTTTTTTGTGTAACAAATAAAGAACGGAGTTTTCTCCTTTGAGTGCAATTATTGTTTCGCGAGTGCTTTCTTCTCTCATCTCCTCCCGTGAATCGACTGATTCGTGTTCCGCACGCTCCACGTTCAAATTTGAACGGAACTCAGCTACCGGGCGATCGCGTTGGGATCGAAGCCCGAACAACTTTCTTTCATAAACATATCTTGTATGTATAAACATAATAAGTTTATAATTTTTTTCACATAACAAGGTTCATTGTTATTATAACCTTCAAATCTTTTAAGACATTTTGACATTTTACTACTCTTTTCATATAATAAAGAACGACAATTTCCAAATATTCTTTTGCATGTGCAGAAAATGTTTTGAATAAATATTTTTACTTGCAAATCTCACGGAGGAGACGTATGAAAAACAGTTCTTTTTTTGGTTAACTTTATTCTATAATGTAATATAATATACATTGAATATTTACCGATGAAAAGTCACATCTTCCTCCATACCAAGTTCTTTCTTACAGATACAGCATATTTGTGCCATTATTTCCTCTTACTTGAATTGTCGCATCAGCTGAATTTCTGTGTGCACGTCAATGCACCTTCCCCTTCAACTGCGTTTCATCTACTGATGAGCAATGTGTGCGTTTTACCCATCCCTATTCCCTACCAGTCCTCACTAGTCTAGACTTCTATCCCCACCAAGCGATCAGTAGAAAGAGAGAGGACCATATCCACGGCTATGTCTGCACCGTCGATCTTCGGACGCGTGCTGTCACGGCAGGGGCCGGTCTATCTATATAAGTCTATGGTGGCTCAACTTCTGCCGAAGTTAGAGTAAGATAAATGCGGGGGAGGGTGGCTCTCGCGTCGTACACAAATGCGTGCCGTGTATGAGTTACGCACACCAGAGCGAAGTCTACGTCCGTGTACGCTCGACTGAGCCAAATAACAGACTTCCGGCTAATCCGCTCCACTCTTCTTATAGTCTCTCTATGTTTCTCGTGTGCTCTGCGCCCTCCATCGAGGGTTTCTATCGGAACGAGGCACCATCGCTCAGTGATGTGATCCGGCCCGGTTTTTCGCGCATGCGCGGCGAAAACAGCTGCTAGACAGTGCTGTCTATAATGCGACCGTTATGGGCGTGAAATTCCTGGGTCTTGGCGCAAAAGTAACGGGATCGTCGAAGGAGGTTAGTTAGCAGTAAATACGTACGCAATAATACCTACAAAAGGTAAGTTAGTAAGTATAACACTTACTTTATATATTTGTGCATAATGCATGATGTATTCTGTCGGTCAAGGAGCTATTAAGAGACGTAGAACTAGAGAATTTCAAAATGCCTGGCTAGATAAAAATATCTTTAAAGGATGGTTAGCTCCTCATCTTACAGAAAATAAAACGCTTTGTATTGCATGCAATAAAACTATCAGATGTTGCAAAACAAATTTAGTTGAACATTCACGAACGGTCAGACATATGGAGAATATAAAATATTTTAATTATGAGGCTGCTGATAATGTAGATATTGATAATAGTTTGTCACATAAAGATAAAGTTAAACGCGCAGAAATTAAATTAGCAACTTTTCTTGCCGTGCATAATATAGCCTTTCAAATCGCGGATCACTTAGTACCTTTAATGAAAGACATTTGTGAAGATCCAAAAGTTGTGCAAGATTTTACACTAGCTCGAAATAAGTGCGCAAATATTGTTAATAATTTCACTGCAAAACGGGAAATTGAGACAATCGTAGAATATTTAACAACTTGTAAATTTTCTATTTTAATAGATGAGAGTACGGATATCTCAGATACTAAATTAATGTGCTTTCTTGTTCGATATGTTTCACCTTCGAATAAAAAAATTACAACTCAATTATTAGAATTATTATCTTTAGATGCAAGAGATTGTTTCGCGAATAAAATTTTTGAAATATTTAAAAAATACTTAGAAGAAAAACATATTCCCATTAAAAATATTGTTGGAATGGCATCCGATAATGCGTCAGTTATGATTGGACGCAAAAATTCTTTTATGAGTCGTCTTAAAGCAGAAGTTCCAAATTTAGTAACAATTAATTGTATTTGACATTCATCCGCGATTGTAGCCAGTAAAGCTTGCAAAAAGTTACCTTCTTCTTGCGAACATTTGATTAGAGCAGTTGCCACTTACATTTTGGGCAGTGCGAAGAGAAATGCAGTATTGAGTGAATTCCAAGATTTTTTTGAAATGTAAAACAACCTGTATTCTCGAAGCTCGGATCTTAGCTCGCGGCGTGGTGAGGGTCGAGAAAAAGGCGCGGAGGAAAAAAGCGCTTACACTTCAGGTTTTTGATTGAATATCTGGATTAAATACAATTTATTCTTCCAAGTTGTATATGTATAACATGTTGCGTTTTACAAGTCTTGATCGCGTTTGACAAGATACGTTTAAGTGAGAACGCAGGGCGGGGCGTTATTAGTTTCCCGAATTTACGTGATCGGCTCGCGGCGGTAGCTGGCGGGACGTTCCGTATCGCGGTCGATGGGCGCGGTCGATGGCCCACGTGGGGCGGCGCGGAAAGTGAAAGTAACGCGGTAAGTAGGCGGCGCCTAATTTAGAAGATTCGCGGAAATATCTTAAGACGGCGCGAGGCGTGTACGGCATGCGGAGCGATTAGGTGTGCGATACAATGGCACGAGGCGTGTACAATACGCGAGGCTGCACAGACGAGTGCGTTGAAATGGCGCGTGGATACGTGGCACGAGGATCTTTGATAAAATGCCAGGAAGCTACGCGTAATCGGGAACACCCGATTGGGAGGAGTACTCTCTTCCACAGTACACGTGGACGGCAACCGGGGACACCCGGCAGGACAGAGCACGCTCTGTACAGTGCACGTCAAGGAAAAAGACCACGGCCGGGTACGCCCGACGTACGGAGAACGCTCCGTACGGGACGTGGACTTTTGCGTGTGATAAACGGCGGCACTGGTTACCGAGAACTCTCGGAAGAGACGAGTACGCTCAACCTCACCAGTACGACCGGGGCTCAGGAAAGCGATGTCGGCGTACGGGAACTCCCGAATAGAGACTGAGTACTCTCAACCTCGTCGACACGGCTGGTGTTTGCAAGGAGCAGGATCGGGACTGGAAGTCGTGAGCAGCGGACAGGTCTGGACGGATTACTGTCTCACGACGGAGTCTTCTAATTAGGCGAAATCGTCGCCTTTTTATACCCCCCGGGTCTGCTATTTCGGTAGCGGGGGGTATCGCCGACGCGGAGACGCACGTGGCGGGGATGTCGGGCCGGAGTAGGGGCGCCGAGCGCTCCGGCGTCGCGAACACGCTCGATATGTTTCGGGCGCTTTCGGATACCGATCCGTTGCTCCGAATCGATATCCGGCGGCGAGTGCGCCGACTTTGTTACGTTTAAAAATGTGTGGGGGCATTCCGCCCCCTTTCTTCGCCCGACAGGTGGTCGGCCGGGCGGCTCGGCTGGTGGACGGCCGGGACGATGCATGTTCAGGGGTGCATCGTTACAAATGGAACGAAAAAAAATATTAAAATTGTCAGATACTAGATGGCTTTGTTTACAAAAGTGCGTTGTTAGACTGTTAGAAAATTGGGAAGTCTTGAAAAGTTCTTTCTGGTTAGCAAAAGTAGAAGATAAATTAAAATCCGCGGAAATTATATTTGAATATTTAAATGATAATCTGCCTAAAAAAGACATTCAAAATGTAAAAAAAGGACGCCAAGTATATTTTACGCAAAATAATTTTATAAATAATACTAGGCAAAAAGATGAAGTATTTTTTAAAAACACAAAAGCATTAAATTTAATGGCACAAAAAAGAAGTGAAATTAAAGTATTATTGCAAGTATATTCATTAGAGTATTTAAATAAATATCTCAAAGTTGCAGTGAACTTAATATGATGCAGAGGACATTTAAAATGTATGAAATACAGTGGCAAAATAAAATAAAAATATGAAACACAATAAATAGCGTAATGAGAGAGGTGCAGGAATTAAAAAGGGTTTAATTGCATCGATAACAAGCACCAAATTATGTGAGAGACAACAATCGAAGATGGACATAATCTCCAGCAGCATACTTAGCGTGCCCGTATTGCCTATAATTTTAACAAAAAATACGGGCACGCCAAGTATGCTGCTGGAGATTATGTCCATCTTCGATTGTGTATTCTCTGCTTTAAATAACTTTCCTTTTAATATACCAACAATTCACTGCTTTAAATAATTTTCCCCACCAAATTTTTTTTGTTTATAATTTTTTAGTAAACAATGACCGCCAGCTAAAACCTTCTGAAGGTCATTCAGGAGGGTGACCTTGACAACATATGTCAAGGTCAAGGCCATCGGTGAGGTTTGACCTAATATGCATATTTACCAAACTCTCTGTTGATAATTCGGCTGATTTTTTATACCATCATCTAGATAAGGTACATTAAGCTATCTAAGCCAAATTATCAGAAGACAATAAATTATATCTGAAATTAATTTGCTAAATTTTTGATATTTTTTGCTTCCAAAAGTAATTTTTTTGCTCTAACTTTTAAAAAGTTACGAAGGGCTAGGTAGCTTAAGATTAAGCTATATAGCCATTGTAAAAAATAGCATATACATAAGTCAAAGCAAAAGTTTAATAATACCAAAATTTTTTGCTATTTTTTTGCTATTTTTTGATTTCAAAAAAATTTTTTTGCTTCAATTTTTAAGAAGATAGCAAAAACAAAATGCGGCGCTCAAGAGTAAAGCGCATTAAAGAACAATAAATTAAATATAGAATTAATTTGCTAATTTTTTGCTATTTCTTGCTTTCAAAAGTAATTGTTTTGCTCCAACTATTAAAAAGTTGCAAAGGGCTAGGTAGCTTAGAGTAAGCTATCTAGCCATTGTAAGAAATAGCATATACAAAAGTCAAAGCAAAAGATTAATAATACCAAAATTTGCTGCTACTTTTTTGCTATTTTTTGCTTTCAAAAGGAATTTTTTTGCTCCAGCTTTTAAAAAGATACCAAGAACAAAATGCGGCGCTCAAAAGTAAAGCGCATTAAAAGAAATTATTGCTCGCATTACTATAGAATCAGAATGTTCCTTAAATTATTTGCTCTCAAAATATGCAGCTCTCGAACTTTTTGCTTGCGAACTATAACTTTAAAATATTTATATTTTACTCATTACATAAGTTGGTTTATTCAAAATATTTACTTTAATTTTTTTTATCTCTATTAGTTACAGGAATTAAACGTCTATTAAGCTGACACAACCACTTTAGCATAATCGAACAAAACACAGAGAAATTTAGTGCTTTTTTGTTGCTCTATTCGGGATTTTGTTGCTGCAGCCATTTCGGAAAAAACAGTGGCTGTGCTAGCTTAAGTTTAAGTTAGCACAGCCACATGAAAAAAAACATAAATTAAAAAACAAGGTCACATTTATTTACTGCTATTTTGTTGCTAATTTGTTGCTCCATTCCCACATCCGTTGCACCATCCCTACCATGAGAAAACTACCTCTAATTAATCCCATCTAGCACAACACTGTAAAAATTCCAATTTCAAGAAATAACTTGACGGACTATATTATTTTGATTTCGTTGCATCGTATTTTCATTAATTCGGATTTTGTTGCTCCACCTCTATTATCAGAAAACTACCCCCCGATACTCCTATCTAGCACAACACCTTACAGATCGAATTTTTAGAACATTCTCGACGGATTATATTATTTTGATTCTGTTGCTTCACATTTTCATCGATCCCGATTTTGTTGCTCCACCCTTATGATCAGAAAACTACCCCCCGATACTCCTATCTAGAACAACACCTTACAGCTCGAATTTTTAGAACATTCTCTACGGATTGTATTATTCTGATTTTGTTGCTTTACATTTTCGGTAATCCCGATTTTATTGCTCCACCCCTATCATCGGAAAACTACCACTAGGTACTTCTATCTAGCACAACACCTGACAGCTCGAATTTTAAGAACATTCTCGACGGATTATATTATTCTGATTTTGTTGCTTCACATTTTCATCGATCCCGATTTTGTTGCTCCACCCTTATCATCAGAAAACTACCCCCCGATACTCCTATGTAGGACAACTTACAGCTCGAATTTTTAGAACATTCTCGACGAATTATATTATTCTGATTTTGTTGCTTTACATTTTCGGTAATCCCAATTTTATTGCTCCACCCCTATCATCAAAAAACTACCCCCAGGTACTCCTATCTAGCACAACACTTACAGCTCGAATTTTTAGGACATTCTCGACGGATTGTATTATTCTTATTCTGTTGCTTTACATTTTCGTTGATCCCGATTTTATTGCTCCACCCCTATCATCAGAAAACTACCCCCAGGTACTCTTATCTGGCACATCTTATAGCTAAAATTTTTAGGACATTCTCGATGGATTATATCATTTCGATTTTGTTGCTTTACATTTTCGTTGAGCCCGATTTTATTGCTCCACCCCTATCATCAGAAAACTACCCCCAGGTACTCCTATCTGGCACAACACTTTATAGCTCGAATTTTTAGAACATTCTCGATGGATTGTTATTTTGGTTTTGTTGTTTTACATTTTCATTGATTCGGATTTTATTGCTCTACTCCTACTATTAGAAAACTGTCCCTAATTAAGGGAGAAACCTCATATAAACAGCACTTTTTTTAAAGATTTTATTACAATTTATTACAAAAAAGTGGGAGTATTTATTGAATTCGAATAAAATACATTGTAATATTTAAGTTTAAATCTACAAGAAAAATTTTTTTTTTGTAAAAAAAACAAAATGGCAACGCTACAGCTGCTTAAAGTTGGCTCCTCGAGTTTTGCGCCGGACAACGCTCAGGTCCTTGTAATTGTCTGAAATCAACGAATTAAATTTTTTTCATTGAAATAAATTTTCATTTATTCAAACATTTTCATTCATTCGGATTTTGTTGCTCCACTCCTATTATCAGAAAACTGCCCCTAATTAATCCCATCTAGCACAGCACCGTAAAAATTCCAATTTCGAGAAATATCTCAACGGATTATATTATTCTGATTTTGTTGCTTCGCGTTTTTATCAATCCCGATTTTGTTTCTCCGCTCCTAACTATCGGATACCACCCGTTGGTACTCCATTTCAGCACAACACTTCAGATTTGCAAATTGTACAAAAATCTCGATAGATAAAAATGTGAAGCAACAATATCAGAATAATATAATCCGTCGAGAATGTCCTAAAAATTTGAGCTGTAAGGTGTGATAGATAGGAGTATCAGGGGGTAGTTTTCTGATGATAAGGGTGGAGCAACAAAATCGGGATTGATAAAAATGTGAAGCAACAAAATCAAAATAATATAATCCGTCGAGAATGTCCTAAAAATTCAAGCTGTAAAATTTGCTATATAAAAGTATCGGGGGGTAGTTTTCTTATAGTAGGGGTAAAGAAACAAAATTAAAACTAACGAAAATGTGAAGCAACAAAATCAGAATAATATAATCCGTCGAGATATTTCTTGAAAATGGTATTTTTACGGTGCTGTGTGTTAGATGGGTTTAATTAGGGGTAGTTTTCTGATAATAGGGGTGGAGCAATAAAATCGGGATCAACGAAAATGTGTAACAACAAAATCAGAATAATACAATCCGTCGAGAATATCCTAAAAATTCGAGCTGTCAGGTGTTGTGCTAGATAGGAGTACCTGGTGGTAGTTTTCCGATGATAGGGGTGGAGCAATAAAATCGGGATTACCGAAAATGTAAAGCAACAAAATCAGAATAATATAATTCGTCGAGAATGTTTTAAAAATTCGAGCTATAAGATGTTGTGGTAGATAGGAGTATCGGGGGGTAGTTTTATGATGATAAGGGTAGAGCAACAAAATCGGGATCAATGAAAATGTGAAGTAACAAAATCAGAATAATACAATCCGTAGAGAATGTTCTAAAAATTCGAGCTGTAAGGTGTTGTTCTAGATAGGAGTATCGGGGGGTAGTTTTCTGATGATAAGGGTGGAGCCACAAAATCGGGATCGATGAAAATGTGAAGCAACAGAATCAGAATAATATAATCCGTCGAGAATGTTCTAAAAATTCGATCTGTAAGGTGTTGTGCTAGATAGGAGTATCGGGGGGTAGTTTTCTGATAATAGAGGTGGAGCAACAAAATCCGAATCAATGAAAATACGATGCAACGAAATCAAAATAATATAGTCCGTCAAGTTATTTCTTGAAATTGGAATTTTTACAGTGTTGTGCTAGATGGGATTAATTAGGGGTAGTTTTCTTATGATAGGGTTGGTGCAACGGATGTGGGAATGGAGCAACAAATTAGCAACAAAATAGCACTTAATAAATGTGATCTTGTTTTTTAATTTATGTTTTTTTTCATGTGGCTGTGCTAACTTAAACTTAAGCTAGCACAGCCACTGTTTTTTCCGAAATGGCGGCAGCAACAAAATCCCGAATAGAGCAACAAAAAAGCACTAAATTTCTCTGTGTTTTGTTCGATTATGCTAAAGTGGCTGTGTCAGCTTAATAGACGTTTAATTCCTGTAACTAATAGAGATAAAAAAAATTAAAGTAAATATTTTGAATAAACCGACTTATGTAATGAGTAAAATATAAATATTTTAAAGTTATAGTTCGCAAGCAAAAAGTTCGAGAGCTGCATATTTTGAGAGCAAATAATTTAAGGAACATTCTGATTCTATAGTAATGCGAGCAATAATTTCTTTTAATGCGCTTTACTCTTGAGCGCCGCATTTTGTTCTTGGTATCTTTTTAAAAGCTGGAGCAAAAAAATTCCTTTTGAAAGCAAAAAATAGCAAAAAAGTAGCAACAATTTTGGTATTATTAATCTTTTGCTTTGACTTTTGTATGTGCTATTTCTTACAATGGCTAGATAGCTTAATCTAAGATACCTAGCCCATTGCAACTTTTTAGTAGTTGGAGCAAAACAATTACTTTTGAAAGCAAGAAATAGAAAAAAATTAGCAAATTAATTCTATATATAATTTATTGTTCTTTAATGCGCTTTGCTCTTGAGCGCCGCATTTTGTTCTTGCTATCTTTTTAAAAGTTGGAGCAAAAAATTTCTTTTGAAAGCACAAAATAGCAAAAAAATAGCAAAAAATTTTGGTATTATTAAACTTTTGCTTTGACTTATGTATATGCTATTTTTTACAATGGCTAGATAGCTTAATCTTAAGCTATCTAGCCCTTCGTAACTTTTTTATAGTTGGAGCAAAAAAATTACTTTTAGAAGCAAATTAATTTCAGATATAATTTATTGTGTTCTGATAATTTGGCTTAGATAGCTTAATATGCCTATCTAAATACCGCAATTGCCGCACTTGTTCCGTCTCATCCCATTATTGAATCATCTTATCCAGTTTGGTTCACAAGAGAGCTGATCTCTCTTATAAAAGCAAAAAATCGGCACATTTAAAATATAAGCATACTCTAACGTACTCTGATTATCTAACCTTCTCTCACCTTAGAGCAGAATGCAAATCTTTATCTACTACATGTTGGACTAATTTTATCAATAAAACCAAAAATACTTTAACAGGCAACACTAAACTTTTTGGGAAATTTATAAAAAATAACAATGCGCGACACGCGACAACACCGAAATTAAAAACTAACGACAGTCAATGATCGTCTCTCATGACTCGCGGTTCTCGACACAGCGGACAGTGTAAGTCAATCTCCTAAACTAAAAAACAAAATTAAGAAACTAATTCTCTCCCCACCTTTCGAACTAAAAATGCGAATGCACACACCAACAACCTTTACGGCTGGAACCGACAAAGGAGGCTTACTGCGCTCGCCCGCTCCGAATAATCGAGAACAAGTGCGAACTCATAAATTTTTGTCCACGTATGTAACCAACGACATGCATTAGCAAACACACACACAATCGACATTATCTGGATATCCACGTTTTTATTGTTATTTTATTTTTTATTTTTATTTCTTTTTATGATACTAAACAGTGTATAGCTGAAGATGGTCCAACGAGTGGACCGAAACGTACGAAATTGATAGCAATAAAGAAATGAATAACTGCGCAACGAATACAGCGCCTGGCTCTTAATTAGCCCATTCCTAACGCATTTATAAAAAATGTTAAATCTTCTGAGCCTCATACCTCTTGCATTTTACGTAATGAACACCTTGTGCAGGACAATGAAACTATCGCAAATTGCTTGGCTGATTATTTCGAGTCTGTCTACTCCAGTGGCGACATAGTTGATACAGAACCCGTAATAGATCCTATTTTGGCTCTCTCTTTGGATCTCCACTTCTTGGACATATCTATAGAAGAGGTGTACAACGAAATTAATAATCTCTCGCCAAACTGAGCCGCTGGTGTGGATGGTATTCCTCCATCATTTTTTAAATCTAGTATCTTTATTGCATCACGATTCTTGTGGTTGATGTTTAATAAATCACTAAAGATGGGTTTATTTCCTGCCTCTTGGAAGCAATGTCTTAGTTCTCCAACCTTTAAAGGTGGGGAGCGCCAACTAGTCGCAAACTACCGTCCTATTTGTAAGCAAAGCATAATGCCTAAGATCTTTGATTGCATTGTGGCTCGTAAACTTGGCGCACTCTGCAAAAATGTTATTATAAGCGAACAACATGGTTTTATACCTGGACGATTTACGACGACAAATCTTGTAAACTACTATAATTTTTTAACAACTACTGTTGAGAGTGGATCTCACGTTGACTCTATTTATACTGATTTTTCAAAAGCGTTTGACTCTGTAAATCATACTCTTATATTGCAAAAACTTCGGACTCTTTGAGTCGGAGGCTCTCTCCTATGTTGGTTATCTAGCTTTCTCTCGAATAGAACTCAAGTTGTAAAAAAAACAGTATATCCAGAAACATAACTGTCTCTTCTGGAGTTCCGCAAGGTTCGCATTTTGGCCCTCTTTTATTTATTTTGTTCATCAACGACATTGCTTTATATATTAAATATTGCTATTTCTTACTTTATGCTGATGACCTAAAAATGTTTTGTAGGATAAATGGACTTGCAGATGCACTTTTAATGCAACATGACTTACATGAACTTGAAGTCTGGTGTAGGAGAAACTGCTTTTGACTCAATGCTTCCAAATGCTTTGTTATATATTTTACTCACAAACATATCCCATTTTTATATTACTACATTCTTGATGGTTCACCTCTCTCAACAAAGCAAATCGCTCGAGATCTCGGAATTCTGTTTTGCGCCGACTTATCATTTAATATTCATATACAATCTATTGTCTCATCTGCGTATAAAACACTCGGTTTCATCCTTCGCTGGGGCAAATATTTTAAAAATGTCTCCACTTTAAAATTATTATATTGCTCTCTAGTCCGCCCTAAGTTGGAGTACTGCTCTTCGGTTTGGTCTCCCTATTATAAATGCCATAAAGAAAAGATAGAACGTTTACAACATAAATTTTTACGTATGGCAGCCTACCGCATGGAAAATCCCATGGCTATTACCTGCCATGATTACTATCCTATATTGAATAGGCTCAACTTGATCACTTTAGAGAGCAAAAGATTGCATTTTTGACTTAACTTTTATTTTTAAAATACTCAACAATTTAGTCGATAGCCCAGACTTATTAAAAAATAATAGGGGTATTCAAATAAGTTGAGGTTAACGGTTTGACAGGTTATGTATAGGTTATGTCGGGTTAAACTCACTCTTCGTCTTTTTCTAACCTACAAAGAATTAACCTTTTAACCCGACATAACCTGTTAAACCGTTAAACTCTAACTTATTTGAATACCCCTATTGTATCTATTTAAACATCCCAATCAGGGAACTGAGACAATCCCCCATCTTCCATATTGAATATTATCGCACTTTATATGGGGTTAATTCCTGTTTAAATAGGATGGTGATCTCGGCAAATAATTATACTAGTGTAATTGATTTTTTTAATGGCAATGCATCTACCTTTAAACTGAAACTCATTTGCTTACTCTCTTAATATATATTATTGTTTTGATTTGCTTTTTTTATACCTATTTAATATATTGTAAACTACATTGTTTCTTATTTTTGTATATACTAAAGGGTTCTTCCCGTGAATAAAGATTATTTATTTATTTTTTTATTTAGACACAAATAAGCATAAAGAAAAGGAAAACTATTATCTTAACGTTATTTTTCTTCAGCCCCCTTTCGCCTTACTCAATTCTATTACTGTCTGGAAATAATTATTTAAGACCTCATTTATTCTAATTTTCATTACTCACTTCTACACAGGAAAAAATAAAGAAAACACCCGTATTCACAGCAATTAACTTAATAATAGCAGGTTATGTTGATCAGCAAATCCATAACAAAATATAAGGGCTAGTTTCACCATCTCCGATTAACATGATTTTCCGATTAAACTCACTCTTCGTCTCTTTCTAACTGGACAATTAGAAAGAGACGAAGAGTAAGTTTAATCGGAGGATTACGTTAATCGGAGATGGTGAAACTGGCCCTTAGGGCCGGTTGTTCCAACCCGTTGTTAAACTAACTATTTATTAAATCATATATGTGTCTTTAGTTTTCCTTCGAATTAGACAAAGATAGACATATGATTTAACTATTAGTTAGTTTACCAACGGGTTTGAACAACCGGCCCTTAAGCATGCTTATAATCGGTCCAAAACAAAAATGTCTAGAGCGTGCTATCTGATTCGGACCATCCGTGAGCGCCTTGAGCGTCGTGAGCGCAGTGAGCATACATCGGACCGCACCCCAGGTAGCAAGATGTCAATATAACGTCATTTTTAAGTCAATAATATGACCAAACTCACATCATAAAAAACGTCAAAAACAATGTCATAATGACGGCCATAAGTCACAGACCGATGACGCGATACTTATGACGTCAAAATTACGGCATAACTATGACGAGAAATATACGTAATTTCACGAATATTATGTAATATAAAATCCGCATAGGAGAAATTTATTCGGGATCTAATTGGGATCCAGTCCGATTTCCCAAAATAATTAACTATTTTTATGTGCGTAATGATTGCATCTAAATACAAAAAATATATTATAAAAAATAAGAAAAGGATTTTTAATATTTAATACATTTATTAAGTATAAATATTTTATATTTAATACAATTATTTAAAAACATGTAAATAAATAAGTAAGACGTATCCAACAATTTATCAAAAATCGCTTTGCAGACTTCTGTACTATGTGATACCAGAGGTATTACTTATTACTTAATTTAATCCGCAGCGAAGAATATTATAACTTTTCGTATCTCATAGGCGCGCCTCTTATAATAGCGCGTGACGATTTTTGATTACGGGAAAGTACTGGCGCACGGTAGCCGCGTTGCAGCAGCGCGCGTTACTAGCGGTCGCGGTCGCGGTCGCGGAGCGCTCTCGCGAAATCAATCGCTACGTTTTCGCGCTTATCGTGTTAACAATCGTTGTGGTGGACAGTTTGCGGTGTGTACACCGTGGTCTGACTGTCACATTCGAGATATTAAAACTGAATATATATGACTTAAAAATGACGATGAATTGACGATATATTTATGACGACAATATATCTTCACAAATATTACGTTTATTTTACGTTATAATTTAGTCCACTGACGTCAAATGACGAAAAATGACCTTAAATCGACGTTATAATGATGACACCTTGCTACCTGGGTCATTGCCAAAAAAAAAAGACTTTTGCATAAAATGACACTTTATATCACTTCAGCACACTTCGAAAATACTTCGTGGTTTATCCCTTTCTCTTGACAGTTGATAAATAGCCGTAAAATGAATGTAATACAAAACCACAACCTAGCTAGTCATGGAGGCTTATGCGCAGGTGCATGACTAGGCTTTGTATTACATTCGTTTTACTGCTATTTATCTACTATCAAAGGAAAGGGATAAACTACGAAGTATTTTCGAAGTGTGCTGAAGTGATATATGTTAGGAAATACCGAAAAAATCCGGGTTCAAATCGGGGCGCAAAGCGCTGGTGGGAACGTTCGCGAAAACAAGGGGCGGTAGCGCGACGCGCAGCCTGTAACGCGGGCCAACCGGGGGCCACGAGGCCTTTGTCTTCTCTCGGCCACGAACGAAGCGAGAATATACAGGGTTCACCAAAAGTATGGAAACCCCTAAATATTTCAAAAACTACGCATTTTAGAAAAAAATATTTCAGACAAAAGTTGTAGGGTTTCAAGTAGCGCATTAAATAGTAATATTAGTGTGACTACAAATAAATTTGTTAATGCCAAGTAAAAATAACTTTAAAATTTTTAAATAAAAACATCTATTTTTAATTGCATATTCTTATAGCTTAGCTTGAGAGCTTTTCAAAACACTATAATAAAGTATTTTTTATTAAGTATTTCTCAAGTTATGAAGCTTGAAAGCTACGATACCGCCGGCATTAGCGTTACCCAAGATGTACCGCGTGGAGGTTGCACGGTCGGATTTAGGCTAGCAGAGTTGTAAATAACAATACTTTTGTGATTGAAGTTCTTAATTACTAATTATTTTACATAATTTCAATTTAAATTGAGTTTAAGTACAAATGTTTTTAGGAATTGTAATTAAAGTCGTTCAATTACAAATACATTTTGAAATTGTAATTAAACTTGAATTTTATTACAATTAAAAACGTAAAAAGAATAATTATTATTTACATTTTCCTAAATTACAAATTTTACAACCTTAATTTACATTTTTTTTTGTGTGTTTGAGTGTTTTAGAGTAAATTTTGAAAGTGGTTTCCATTGACTTCTTGACAGTATGCCAATCTTTGATAGAACGCAGAAATAGCTCTACGATTTGATTCAGCAGGTATCAAGGCTGCTTCATCCCTTGTTCGCTGCCTCAATTCTTGGATATTTTGAGGTTTTGTTTAGTAAACCTTACTCTTCAGATGGCCCCAAAAGTAATAATCAAGAGTAATAATCACCTCTTGATTATTATTTTTGGGGCTATCTGAAGAGTAAGGTTTACTAAACAAAACCTCAAGATATCCAAGAATTGAGGCAGCGAACAAGGGATGAAGCAGCCTTGATACCTGCTGAATCAAATCGTAGAGCTATTTCTGCGTTCTATCAAAGATTGGCATACTGTCAAGAAGTCAATGGAAACCATTTTCAGAATTTACTCTAAAACACTCAAACACACAAAAAAAATGTAAATCAAGGTTGTAAAATTTGTAATTTAAGAAAATGTAAATAATAATTACTTTTTTTACTTTTTTAATTGTAATAAAAGTCGAGTTTAATTACAATTTCGAAATGTATTTGTAATTGAACGACTTTAATTACAATTCCGAAAAACATTTGTACTTAAACTCAATTTAAATTAAAATTATGTAAAATAGTAATTAAGAACTTCAATCACAAAAGTATTGTTATTTACAACTCTGCTAGTCTAAATCCGACCGTGCAACCTCCACGCGGTACATCTTGGGTAACGCTGATGCCGGCGGTATCGTAGCTTTCAAGCTTCATAACTTGAGAAATACTTAATAAAAAAATACTTTATTATAGTGTTTTGAAAAGCTCTCAAGGTAAGCTATAAGAATATGCAATTAAATATAGGGGTTTCCATTTAAAAATTTTAAAGTTATTTTTACTTGGCATTAACAAATTTATTTGTAGTCACATTAATATTACTATTTAATGCGCTACTTGAAACCCTACAACTTTTGTCTGAAACATTTTTTTCTAAAATGCGTAGTTTTCGAAATATTTAGGGGTTTCCATACTTTTGGTGAACCCTGTATAACACGTGCGAGTTCCCGGAGCGAAAGCGATCTCCGTTAAACCAAACTGCTTCAAACGAATTGTAAGATTCGCAGTTATGTTTTTCTTTTGTTTTATTAAATACAGTGTTCAAGTTTAAAGCAAACATATAATCCAAAATCCTTTTCGCGCACCCACCCCTGTCAAATTCCAACACTATAAAGTGTCATTTTATGCAGAAGTCTTTTTACTTGGTAATGGTACGCAAGAATTTTCAACGTGTCACTTCTCGCTTATGACGATCTAATATGGCCGCGGTGACTACCCAGGAGCCATAAATGACTTTCCTTCGTACAAACATGTACTCTTTCCGCATACATATTAGTCATTTTTGCCTTTCAATATTCAAAATAACTGCTGTATTTTTCAAACTTTTTTTGTTAATAACTTTTTAATAAAGAACGAGAAACGGCTAAAACATTTTAAATGTTGTTCAGGGTCATGACCTTGACAACATATGTCAAGGTCAAAGTTACTGAAGCTGGGTCCCCTTTTGTCAATATTTACCAACATTTTTAGTAATTAATTAAAAGCCTCGAAGAAAATTATACATATATTTAACTCGTTATATACACAATTTTTAACATGCCTATTAGCTCTTTGATTATCAAGGTGAATTTTAACTTCTCTCTCTCTCTCTCTCTCTCTCTCTCTCTCTCTCTCAGAGATAGCTATGAGTGTTATCTAACCGAGATGTGCTGATTTCTGAGTATGAGAACCGTATTTGTGTATAGGCACGTGGTCTCATAAGACAGGTAACCATTAAAAGGTAGACACGAAATGCTAATGTGTTAGAGTAGAAACGAAGGTAGCTAATCGCTTGCGTTAAACGTTTAGATTAGTCTGGTAATCGTCGGTATGAAGGAGGAATACGGCGAATTCAAATGCTCTGCGTGTAAGAAGGTAATAAGAAATCCAGTGGTAGCACGTAAGTCCTGTGCTAAGCTCTTTACCATCCAGAAGGTCTATGTAAGCATATTTATAATGAAAACCGCGAATTGAAATTTATGATCGATGGCGATAAAGAAACAGATAGGAATAAAGCAGCGGCATCGACAAGAAAAATAGTTGAAACTGCAGAATTAAGAACGACACCCAGTGGTGGAAGCAAAGTAACAGGAGCGAGTGGATTAACGGGTATGAATATAGAAATAAACTGGCTTATAAAAGTAGTGAAGGAAATGAAAGAGGAAACAGCTCATGTAAAAAGAGGTCAAGACAATGATCAAGGAAATAGTTTGAGAAGAGTTAGGTAAGAAGCATTAAATAAGAACTAGAAGAATTTAAAAGAATAATACAGGATACAGGAAGGAGTCAATGGACCGGCAGGAGGAACGCAAAGGAGCTATAGTAAAGTAATTGAAGAAAAGAAAATAGAAAATATTATAATTGGTAAGCCTAAGGTGCAACAAACGAGTGAAGCTACAAAAAGGATAGTAAAAGAAGAAATAGATATTTTAAAAATAAAAATAGTAATAACAAAACTAAGAAAAAGAGGAAAAGGGACAATTACTCTGGGGGTAAAAGTTTACAATAACTTACACAGCTCGGATTACTTTGACCTTGACATATGTTGTCAAAATCACCCTCCTGAGTGACCTTCAGAAGGTTTTAGTCGGCGGTCGCTGTTTATTAAAGAGTTATAAACCAAAAAAGTTTGGAAAATATAGCAGCTATTTTGAGTATTGGAAGGCATAAACGACTAATATTACGTTTTTTTTTATAGCAGAGAATACTTTATTTCGCGAGTATGTGCTTCAACTTACAAAGCACATACTTGTAAAGCGCGTCACTAACCTATAGGTTAGTGGCGCGCTTTACAAGTGTGTGCTTTGTATGTGCTTCAACTTAGAGAGCACATACTTGTAAAGCGCGCCACTAACCTATAGATTAGTGGCGCGCTTTACAAGTGTGTGCTTTGTATGTGCTTCAACTTAGAAAGTTGTTTATAACTTTTTAATAAACAAAAAAAAAATTTGGTGGGAAAAATTATTTAAAGCAGTGAATTGTTGGTATATTGAAAGGAAAGTTACCAATCTCTGCTTTAAATAACTTTTCTTTCAATATACCAACAATTCACTGCTTTAAATAATTTTTCCACCAAACTATTTTTGTTTATAACTTTTTAATAAACAATGACCGCCAGCTAAAACCTTCTGAAGGTTACTCAGGAGGGGGACCTTGACAACATATGTCAAGGTCAAGGTCGTTTATGCCTTTCAATACTTAAAATAACTGCTATATTTGTCAAACTTTTTTTGTTTATAACTTTTTAATAAACAGCGACCGCCGACTAAAACCTTCTGAAGGTCACTCAGGAGGGTGACCTTGACAACATATGTCAAGGTCAAAGTAATCCGAGCTGTGTAAGTTATTGTAAACTTTTACCATTGTCGGTTGCAAAACTGGAGAAGAGGTAGAAAAGTTAAAGGCTACAGTGCAAGCAACAATAGATAAGGAGGTCAAGGTCTCTGAGCCGCAGCGTAGAAATCTGAGGTTAAAATAGTTAATGTGGAGATGAAATAAAAATAGATAATGACAAATTGATAGATGCAATCAAGAAGCAGAATAGAATTGATGTAAAGGGTGAAGAATTCTATATGCGGATGGTGAAGAGAATATTCAAAGGAAGAAATAGGAATAATGAACGGTCGGGAACAGAAGAAGAGGAAAAAAAATCTTTAATAATTGTCAATTGAAGTAGATAAAGATACGCAACAAAATTTCATCAATGTTTGAAACATTGATGAATAAAAGAAAAATAACTATAAGATGGAAAAAGTGTTTTGTATTTAATTATATTAGTGTTAAAAGATGTTTTAAGGTAGTTTGAGCGCAACAATACAATCCAAAATTTTATACTCTAAAATTCTAAATTGAAGAAAACATCCGACTATTTACGGTTACAGGCTGAAAAGTTTTGGATAGTTCTGTCCCTCACACACAGAAAAAAAAACATTTCTTTTATTTTTTTCCTCTAGTCACTTCTTTACGCCGAATAATCGTGAAAATCGAGGTCTATTTATTATTGTATTTCTAAATAGTCAATAATTTCGGTTTTTTTTACTAGTATTCCTAAAGTGTCCTTCTACTATATGTATATCCGTTTTTCATCACTTTCTTAAGATTCGTCCTAATTATTAAAATTCAAAATACGAGTTTTCCATATGCTTTGTGTATGCATGGAAAAAATGCAATATTTGATAGCAATTTTATTTCGCGTTCGGGATGTTCAATTACTTTTAAGTTGTACTGACGTGTAGACACCACATTTATTAACATATAGTAAAAATTTCAAATTTTTTTTTAAATTTGCGATTTACGCTCAAACTACCTTAAATGCTAGGGTTATTATCATATTGTTAAGAATTGCGCGAGATAGGAAACATGCTATAAATGCGCAGAAAATTATAAAGCGAATAAATGTAAAATGGCAAAAAGCTGTGTAAACTGTAACTATAAGAATCAGACGTACAACTTGAAGATAAATGTCGAACATGAGGCGCTGGATTCAGAATGTCTGACATTTAAGAAAGTATTAGAGGAGGAGAAAGAAAGATCTGGCTGAGAATATGCAAAATAGCAACTACAAGAAGAAGCAGAATTACTTTGGTATACGAATGCACAAAGCTTGTTGGCGCATAAGGATGAGATACAACATCAGGTTATAAAGACGATGAATCCTGCGATTCTAGCGTTATCGGAGACTAGATTGACTGTAGAAATTTACGATAATGAGATCAATGTACCGAGTTATAGTATAGTTAGATATGATGATGAAAATAGAAATACAGGAGTTCTATTATACGTTAGAAATGATATTAAAAAGGTAGTGATAGCGGTAGTATCATTCGCCTTGCAAAAGTGCGTCGGATGGTGATTTCATGAGATATTTTTGGAAGATACAGTAGAAAATTTAATAATAAAAGATAACTGTATAGAAAATACTGATAAGGGACTTTAATATAGATAAAATGATAGATTCATTTTATTCAAAGGAATTACTAACGGTAATGCAAAACTTAGGGATGAGGCAGTATGGTTGATGATCTGACGAGAGTTACAAAAGATAGTCAAACGATTAGAAATTTAATTTTTTTGAATAATAAAGTAAAAATGCAGGTAAATGAGAAATCTAAAATAACGGATTATGTATGGCTCAAAGTAGAATTTATTACGAATATAAAGAGAAATAAATATAAAGAATTTAGAGGCAGGGACTATAGTAAGTTTAATATAGATGCATTACTTAGAATAATGGAGGAAAGAATTGAACAAGGTCAACAACTAGATATAAGTATGTATAAGGGCTGAGAAGTTTGTTAATAGTATAGTAAATGTTTGGATACTCTAGCGTCTAAGAAAAAGTTTAAAATTCTAAAAGTATGGGAAGAGAAAAAGAGGTTTTCAAATAAAATAAGAATGACAGCAGTAAAAAAGAAGGGATGAGTATACAGTATACAGTAGAGCGATAAGCGCGGGTATGGAACATGACTGGGTGTATTTCAAAAGTGAAAGAAATGCAGTAGTAAAATTTATCAGGACAAAGAAGAAAGAACTGTTGAACTAACAATAAGTATTTTATGCATTCAAATTAATGTTCACATTTTAGTTTATTAGGGTCACTATTGTAGCGCGCACGTTGACGCGCGAGGTCCTATTTGTTATGCGCGGAGCCCGACGAGGCGACCGAGCGTTGTGAGGTCGCGCAAGGGCAGAGTGAGCGTGGTAGCGACACGCGACGGATGGTGTGCTCTGTAGTCTCTGTAATTCGAGTAAAAAATTAAATAAAGATCTGTTTTGTGTGCTAAGTGCTACAAATTCAGAAGTGGGATAGTGGATCCGTCATTGGCACTGCTGTGTGCGTGCCAGAGAGTTTGTAATTCGCGTCGTTTTTCGCTTCGGTTGTGTGCGGGCGATTGCGTGAAGTGTACGTGCTAGAAAAGTCTAGAATTGCGTCGGATTTCGCTTCGGCTGTGTGCGGGCGATTACGCGATAGACTATCGGCGAGAAGAAATTTCGATTAGTTTCGCTTCGGCTGTGTGCGGGCGATTACGCGAAAGACTATCGGTGAGGAGAAATCTCAGGCCGCGACGAGTCCACCCCGCGTACGGGATACGGTGCTAGGAGGAACGAGCAACAGGACGGGCGTTAAGAAGACGTGCTCGCCGCACGTACAACAAGGATAGCCAATCGGACCGGCACGGACAAGTTCTCGCCAGGCGAAAGAAGAGCGGCAAGGACACGGTCGTCGCGGGCGTGTGAAAGAAAAAGAAAAAGAGGAAAGTGCCCGTGGCGTCCAAAATGGACCCGTATACGCTCACAGTGGCACAACTGAAAAGCATCCTACGGCAGAGTCAGTTGCCTGTAGCTGGACGGAAGGCTGAATTAATCGCCAGGATGCAGCAGGCAGATCCTTTGGGCAAGTGGATGAATGAAGCGGCCCAGCAACAACCAGATGGGGACGACGTTGAAGAGTACGGCCAGGAAGAAGGGGCAGCATTGGCGGGGGCAGCCGCGCCACCGGCGGGAGCTGCTTTACCGACGAGGGTCGCGCCGCCGGCGAGAGCTGCTTTACCGGCGAGGGCCACGCCACCGGCAGATGAGGATATGACCCGGCGAGAAATCGAACTATTATCTAGGGAACGTGATCTAATGCAAAGAGAAATAGCGCTCCTACGTCGGGAAGCCGACACCCTACGGACATCCCCGGGGAATAGCATATCCATGGTCTCTCGGACCACACTTAGCATCAAGAACGTTAGTGACCTTCTCAGTGAATACAACGGCACAGGCGACGACTTTGTAAGGTGGAGGGCTCAGGTTAACCTACTCAGAGACACGTACGAGCTTGACGAAAATGCCGCGAAGATATTGGTTGGCTCGAAACTGCGAGGAAAGGCAGCTGAGTGGTACTTCTCTCTGGTCGAGCATATGTCACTCAGTGTAGGCTGCTCGAGAAAATGAGCACCATGTTCGACCAGCCATTAAGTAGGCTGGAGAGTAAACGCCTATTTGAAAGTCGAATATGGAGGAGAAACGAGTCATTCAACGACTATTGTCATGACAAGGTAATCAAGGGAAACAAGGTCCCGATTCAGGACGATGAAATGGTCGATTACGTTATTGATGGGATACCGTCAAAGGCGCTGAAGAACCAGGCAAAGATGCACTCTTTCTCTACAGTGCAAGAGCTGACGAAAGCGTTCCGACAAATCACATTGGAAACACCAGACACCTTTCAAGCTCGCCGCGAAGGCTTGGGTCCCAGGAATAACAAGCCCAAGAGCGCCTCTCCAAAAGACGCCTCCAAGGAGAGTCCAAAACTGAGCACCAGAGGCCTGGTAAGATGCTACCAGTGTGATGAGGTGGGCCATTACGCGAAGGACTGTCCCACTGGAAGCAAGGGACACAAGGAATCGAGCTTGGACAAGAAGACGAAGCGGAGCGATAAGAAGACTGAGCGCCAGGTGGGCTTGGTCGATGAAAACAAGCAGTCAACGTCGGAGAGGAGAGAATCCGAGGGCGATGATCCAGAGGAGGACAGCGAAATCTATTTTGTGGATACACATGGAGAACTTCGAGACGAGTTCCAGAGGGTTACCGAGCTGCAGGTGCGAGGAGGCGCACCATTCTCGTGTACGGCCAGGATCGATACTGGATGTCCGATCACTCTTGTGCAGGAAAGTCTAATAAACATTAAAGATTTAGAAACCCCAGGACAGGAATGGAATAGATATCGTGGCATTAACAACTCTAAACTCCAGGTAATAGGAGTGGTCGAAGCCGATTTCACTATGGATGGCTGTAGTAAACCAATATCCATCGGCGTAGTACCAGACGGCACGATGTCTGTTCCATTACTGATAGGTAGAGACGCGTTGAAATCCTTTGGTTATTGTTTAACGAACAGTCCAATGTATGATAGGGCGGTGAGAGAGATATTACTAATTTGTAACAACTTGAATGGCATTAATATTAACGTAAATCGCGAGCTCTCGCCCAATGTTCGCAAGTTGATCAAGGATACTTTCGTTAATTATTACGTAGAACCTGTTAGACCGGAGATACCGGAGATGCGAATGGAAGCTACTTTAGTTTTAAAAGATAATAAGCTAGTACAATTTGGTCCCCGAAGGTTAGGTTTCTCGGAAAAGGAGAAGCTCCAACAGATCCTAGATGATTTATTGAAAAGAAATATAATCAGAGAAAATGTTTCAGAATATGCCTCCCCAATTGTGCTAACTCGGAAAAAGAACGGGGTGATTAGGATGTGCGTAGACTATCGAGCATTAAACAAGCTGTTTGCGCGAGACAATACCCCGATGCCGCTGGTCGACGATCAGATAGACGCGCTGAGGAGTAAACGTTTCTACAGCCTGCTGGATCTGAAGGACGGCTTCTACCACGTTGCTATGGCGCCGGAGTCGGTAAAGTACACGGCGTTTGTAACTCCGGCGTTGGGTCAGTTCGAGTTTCTACTATTGCCATTTGGCCTTAAGATCGGATCACAGGTATTTCAGCGGTTCTTGAGTAAAATCTTGTCGAAATCAGTCGCACCGGTTCCGGGATCCGAACTCGTGACTGAGCCGCCTGCGGATCTTGAAACGGGTCACGTTGGCAATTACATAAACAACATTATAATCGCAACTAATACGTTAGAATCACACATTGATATGTTAAGAAAGGTATTTACGGTCTTAGTCAACAATAAGCTCGAACTGAAACGGGAGAAGCTGCTTTTGCGTATACGGAAATAGAATATCTAGGATATAAGATATCCAAAAAGGGGGTACAACCCACGGATAGTGGCGTTAGGGCGGTACAGAAAGCCTCCGAACCCAAGACGGTTAATGAAGTCCGTTCCTTCATCGGATTGGCTTCATATTTCCGGCGATTTATCAAGGACTTCTCTATCATTGCGAGGCCGCTGTATCGTCTGCTTAGGAAGGATGCCGTTTTCGAGTTCGGAGAGGGCGAGAGAAAGGCGTTCGTGACGTTGAAGTATAAACTGGTGGAGGCACCAACTCTAGCTGTGTATAATCCAAAGGCCAGCACGGAACTGCATTGTGACGCGAGTAGTCATGGGTTCGGAGCAATTCTGATGCAGAGGCAGAGCGATAACAAGATGCATCCCGTATTTTACTTCAATCGCCGAACCACTGAGGTTGAAGCGCGGTATCACAGCTTCGAGCTGGAAACCTTGGCCATTGTGTACGCCGTGCGTAGATTCCGCATCTATTTGCAGGATGTACCTTTTGTAATTGTTTCAGATTGCAGCGCGGTCACTCAGACATTAGAGAAACGTGACATTAATACTCGGATAGCGATATGAAGCCTCGAGCTCCAAAACTTTGATTTCAAAATAGAACATAGGCCAGGGGCCAAAATGGCTCACGTTGACGCATTAAGTAGGTCCTTTGGATCTTGGTGGTTGAGGACAATCCATTTGAAAGGAACCTCACCGTCCTACAGGGACAAGATCCTAGGATCAAGGCCATCACGCGAAAGCTCGAGTTAGAGGAAGATCGGCACTACAAAATGCGTAATGGCTTGGTTTATAAGAAACACGGTGCGAACTTTCTGTTCCTCGTGCCCGAGCAGATGGAAAAGCACGTCTTATTTAGATATCACAACGAAATGGGCCACGTCGGGGCTGGCAAAATGATCGAGACCATTCGGCGTACATACTGGTTCCCTCGAATTCGCGAGAAGTGTGAAGAGCACGTACGACAGTGTTTGAAATGCATCTCGTTTTCGCCTGTATCTGGTAAGCAGGAGGGATATCTGTGTCCGATTCCAAAGGAAAATCTATCGTTCGAAACGCTCCACATTGACCATTTTGGGCCAGTAGACAAACAAGTATCGTTAAAAAAATATATTTTATTAGTTGTGGATGCCTTCTCTAAATTTGTTAGATTATTTGCCACTAAGACCACCAATACCAGGAAGGTTGTAGGTTGTTTACAACAATTCTTTCAAAGTTATAACAAGCCCAAAATGATCATCTCCGACCGCGGAAGTGCGTTCACATCGCGAGACTTTGAAGATTTCCTGAAGGAACAAGTCATTCAACATGTTAGAATCGCGGTGGGATCGCCCCAGGCTAACGGTCAGGCCGAACGTTTTAATAGAGTTATAGCCCCCTGCGTAGCTAAGTTGTCAGATAAGGAAGCGGGTCGACAGTGGTATAAGATATTACCCGAGATAGAATACGCTATTAACAACACCGTTAACCAATCTACCGGAAAAAGCCCCAGCCAGCTGGTCTTTGGTATCGAACAGCGTGGTTCTTGTACAGATCAGCTCAAGGATTTTCTAAAGAAAACCTTGGATTCCCCTGGTAGAGATCTCGAGGCTATGCGTGATCAGGCAGTCCAGCGCACCGATCTCTCACAGCAGCGCCAAAAGAGAGATTATGACCGACGACACAAAACACCGAGAAAGTATGAGGAGGGCGACCTGGTCATGGTTCGTAACTTTGACAGCACACCTGGCAGTAATAGGAAATTGATTCCGCAGTTCCGTGGTCCGTATCAGGTTGCCAGGGTGCTGCGGAACAACAGATATGTTGTATCTGATCCGCCGGGACGCCAGAATACCCAGCGACCTTATGTCGGTACATGGGACGTGAGTAACATGCGTCCATATATTGCTGTCAAGGACGATTAAGTGCCTATTATCTTAGCATAAAAAAAAATGTATTGCGGCGAACCCATTAGGTAGCATGTAAGGACATTTATATCCATTTATAACATACTCTAGGTTAAGTTATTTTTATCAAGCGGTTAATGATTTTAGTTCCTCTCACCGCTCAAGGGCGTCGATTTTGCGTACCGCTGATCTGTTGCGTTACATTTTATTTTGGCTAGACAACTTTGTTTAATGAATGGCAACAATTTGCGTTACTAGGTTTGAGGGGCCAAACCTCTGGCAGAATGGCCGAATTGTAGCGCGCACGTTGACGCGCGAGGTCCTATTTGTTATGCGCGGAGTCCGACAAGGCGACCGAGCGTTGTGAGGTTGCGCAAGGGCAGAGCGAGCGTGATAGCGACACGCGACGGATGGTGTGCTCTGTAGTCTCTGTAATTCGAGTAAAAAATTAAATAAAGATCTGTTTTGTGTGCTAAGTGTTACACTATATTGGTAATAGACACACTAGTGTAAGAGTTTTGTACTCATACGTTGTCAGATCTAAGATGCTATAGTTCTTTTTTTTCTAGTTAGTGGTACTTGATTCGAGATATCTCTCACTTCCCATACAGTACAGTTCATTGCAACGTCATTGCAGCAACGTTGCAATATTGCAAATTGCAATGCAACGTTACGGAGTCTTTGCAGTGATATAGATTCGCAATATTTTAGCACACTTTTAACAACATGACATTAATATTTCGAAAACATTGAAAAATTCAATTCTATAATTTTTAATATAAATAAAAATTTATTATATTAATAAAATACTACAATAAAATAAAATTTTATAATTATTTTTTAATAAATAATGTGCTTTACTGGTGCACAGAATTAATATTTAACTAAAAACAAGCTTTTTAAGTGTTTAATTTGTAATAATAAAAGGTAATTATTATAAAATTAAATTTTATTTAAAAGTAAGTAAATTAAAAAATAAAACAAGTGGATAAATTTTGGAATTTAATTTCTTATGTAATCAATATTAAACTTTTTAAAATACATTTACACGGATAAATAGAGCGTCTTTGTGTAAGTCTGTGCGTAAGTAGAAAAGGAAGAACGCTAATAGTCAATAGTGTGTGGTGTGTGCAACTGCGCTGGTGATTCGGTGGTATCACCGGCGATCGCCGCCATCGGCGGGGTAATTCCCGCCGTGGTCTTCTCTCCCTGTCTCTCGCATGGCTACGTGGAACAAGCACTACACCCACAGACTTCGTGACTACATCGCATAGGAACAATTGTTTTAATTTAAGGTAATTTTTCTTTATATTTAATAAGTATTATTTACATAAATATTTCCAAAATTATTTTTGTATAATAACCAATTTACACATGATGTAACTTAAAGGGATCCTGCAGTCGTATGATTTACCGACGGAAATGTAATTTTCGCACAACTACCAGTTTTCTTTGGATTTATAGAATTAAAAATCCTTTTCCAGGATTAAAGTATAAACGCAAAGAGATACGGCTCTGTTCGTGTTTTCGTTAAAAAAGAAAAAAAATTTTTTATATAATAAATTTTTTTTTTAACGAAAACACGACCAGAGCCGTATCCGTTTGCGTTTATACTTTAATCGTGGAAAAGGATTTTTAATTCTATAAATCCAAAAAAAACTGGTAGCTGTGCCAAAATCACATCTCCGTCGGTAAATCATACGACTGCAAGATCCCCTTAACCTCAAAACCTTCAGCAGTTTAAGTCAACTGGAGCCCTCAGTTGGAGACACGGTGATAGAAATGTACCTATCTGAAATCTCCTTAAAAAAGGAATTTAACCATTAATTATTTACGTAATTTTATAAATAATTCCTGTTTTTGTATTATACAGGGTTTGACAAAAGTATGGCAACCTCTAAATTTTACATTTTTGAAAAAATTTTTTGGACAGAAGTTGTACAGTTACAAGGGGAACATAAGATGGTGGCAATGATTTGACCTTGGATAGTCATTTGAAGGTCACGTAAAGGTCATCTTTAATTTTTTAAATAAAACCCTTTATATTGTAGTTTATCGTTTAAAAGGGCATAAAATAAGGAAAATTTGTCCTCCTTAAAACCGTACAATTTTTGCCTAAAACATTTTTTTCAAAAATGCAGTTTTTGTAAAATTTATGGGTTGCCATACTTTTGGCAAACCCAGCTGTATGTTGCAGTATTGCGTTACGTTCCATGAGCGGAAGTTTTCATGCAGTGCAGATCTGCACTCGAGTAGCACGGAGCAGTTTTCTTAGAAGAAATTTATTTATTAATAGGTATGTTATTAATTATTAGTTTGTAACGAAAAGTTAAACTTCTCTCTCATATAAACTGCGTTCCAAAATATATTAATCGCTAATACTAAAAATCTTAAGTGTACATATAATAAAATATATTAACTACAGATTTTCAGTATGGGCAGTGAATATTGGAACACAGTTATACTTAACTTTGTAATCTTGCACGTACTCTTATGTTTCAAATATAATCAGATGTAAGTAATAATTACTGTTTTCATTTTATGTTACAGTGTTGAGTTACATTCCGTCAGAGAAAGTTTTCACGTAGTGCAGAGTAGTAAGTAATGCAGAATAGCACGGAGCAGTTTTTCTTACAAGAGATAAGGCTTTATTAGGTACGTAGGTAAAAAAAAGTTAAACTCTATATAAATTGCGTTCCAAATATTAATCGCTAATACTGAAAGTCTAAAGTGCACGTAATATTATTAACTACAGATTTTTAGTAGGCAGTGATCGAATATCGAAACACAGTCATACTTAACTTTGTGACCTTGTACTCTAATGTTCTAAATATAATCAGTTATAAATAATAATTACTTTTTGTGTTTTATGTTACAGTATTGCGTTATATTCCGTCAGCAGAAGTTTTCACGCAGTGCAGAATAGCACGGAGCTGTTTTTCAAAAGAAGAGATAAAACTTTAAATTTTTTTTTAAGTATTTTACCATATGTATTATACATTTTATATGTTGACAAAAATATAAATAAAAGCATTCATACCTAAAATAAAAATTTATGTATTTTAAAAAAATTCTAATATAAGATACTTTTTGTTTTTGGGTAAAGTACCTATACATATGTATGGAGATATATAAAATAAGAAAACTTTATATAAACAAATGTTTGCAATGATTTCATATCTAAAATATACATATATTGTAAAGTTATACATAAATATATAATATATATTACTTAACAATATTGTATTTTAGATTAAAGCATTGTATTTGTGTCCATAATACAAGTTCTTATATTTTATATTCCTTGCAGAATATAAAATTATTGCAAACATTTGTTTACATTTAGCATTTTCTTATTTTATATGTCTCTATGCTTCTGATATGTATATTTCATAAACAAAAATAATTTTATGTTACATTGCTTGATGATTGCAGCAATAATGCATTTTTGCAAATTTATTACATTGCAATATTGCTGTGACGTTTTGTTGCAATCTTCCTAAAGGCGGAAATTTTAGCGTTGCTGCAAGGTTGCAGTAAAATTGCAGCAACAGTTTGCACTGAAACCGCAATATTGCACCGTTGCGGTGGAAGATTGCTGCAACATGGATGCAGTATTTGCGTGCTGTATGGGTTATATCCTGTTACCGCGCCTTTCGTTCACGAGAGCTTTCCAGAGTTTTCTATAATATTCAGTTACACTTGTATCGTAATAAAGTTGTACTTATATATTTAATCTTAGCAAGTCTGTCTTCAGCATATTATCAATCCCAGCATCTGCTAATATGAATATTATAAGAATATGATAGATCATAATAAGTGTGATCCTACAAAGATGTAGAAAAAACTCTAAAAGAGTTAATCACGGATGAGCAAAGGCGTGCAGGGGTCATTGATGGTGTAGATTTTGAAATATTAAGGGACATTCAAGAATGTAATATAGCTGATAATTTTAATGTATATTATGCAAAAAGTATTAGTAATATTGTAAAATCTATTGGTAACAGGGAGATAAAAAGAGCAGGTAGTAGACCTATATATGCAATTGAGAATAAGGGAATCATGGAAAAGTTTGAGCCAATTAATGCAAGACAAATTGTTATGGAGCTACTACAAAAGACAAAAACAGAGGAAAGATAACAGAGGAAAAGATAACTAGTAATATATTAAAATGTGGTAAAAGATGAGTTTGCAGGGGTGATAAGTGAATCGCTTAGTACAGGTAAATGTCTAAAGGGGTGGAAAACATCCACAATAATACCAATACCAAAGGTACATAAACCAAAAAAGTGAGCGAATATAGATTAATATGTTACCAATATATGAAATACTATTCGAGTTATCAGTTGTCAAAAAAAATAAAAAAATTCGGTAATTATGCACAAAAGACAAAAAGGTACCACCTTTGTACCTATATAATGTTTGTTGCTATGAATACCTTGAGTCATGCTGAGTATTTTCCAACAAGAAACACGTGGCGCTTATAATTACTCGCTGAGATATAGCGACTGGAAATCGTAATTTTATGGTATATGATTTAACTATCAGTTAGCTTACCTTCAACCGTCAATCGCTAATCTAAAATATTGTATATTGCATTTCTTATACAAATTTTAAATCTCTCGCTTTAACAACAGCATAGGGCTTCTCATTTGCCTTATATTGTGTCTTTGATTATATATTGCAAAGTAAAATGGGGAGCAAGAATGAGTTCCTTTTTTGATGTAGATGAGCGTAGGTAAGTAGGTGCAGTAAGTGCAACTATCGTCCCTACAGATAGCGCGCTCATCTACACCGAAAAGGGAACCCATTCTTGCTCCCCATTGTACATGCGTGGACACAGTGGGTTCCGCTCCCCTTCGTTGTGTGAGTGAGTCACACATATACAACAATTGGTTTGGGTTAGGTTAGTTTTTCCGCAGGTGGAGCCCCACCACAGGGAAGGGAAGACACAGTGAAACCACGCATGTACTTTTCCACCCACACAATTGGTTTGGGTCAGGTTAATTTCTTTTTAGGTGGAGCCCCCCGTAGGAGGGCGGAACCCACTGTATCCACGCATGTAATTTGCAATTTTGCAATATATATGTATATTTTAGATTAGCAATTGTGTGAGACGCGGTTAAAGATAAGATAACTGATAGTTGAATCATATACTCTGAAATTAGGATTTCCAGTCACTATATCTCCGCAAGTAATTACAAGAGCCACGTTTCTTGTTAGGAAGTACTCAGCATGACTCAAGGTGTTCATAGCAACAAACATTATATAGGTACGAAGGTGGGACCTTTTTGTACAGAATTACTAAAAATTCTTAGAGAATAATGAAATAATAATCGAACACCAATCAGGATTTATCCTCAAAGCTAAATACCTTGTGATCAATACTTAATATCGAAATTCATGTTTTTTTACATCATAAGCTGTACATAAAACTCACAATCAGTTTAATCTAAAACTTGGCATCAGTTCATGACCGACGTTAAGGAGGTTGGTTGCTCAAATCAAAATGATAAGAAATAGTTCAAATTTATAGAGGATATTTGTCTATGGGAATCTGTCGTCCATACCAAAATTGAAGACAATTGTCTACATGGTTGTCGAGTAATTAATTATAAAAATATTTTTTTTTGCTATATCGCCCGTGTATAAGAGTATATCAAAATGATAAGAATTAGTTAAAATTTATAGAGGATATTTGTCTATGGAAACCTGTCATCCGTGCCAAAGTTGAAGACAACCGTACAAAATTACCTTTTACAAAAAGGTAAGAAAAAGGCGCCAAGTACACGCGTGGTGTATGTATCTTGAAAAACTTATCTTTGTACCTCGAAAAAACCCAAGTAGTAGTATATTTATCGCAAAAGTTGCGTTACCTTATTTAATCTACTTGTAAGTGATTATCTATTACAAAAAAAAAAAAATGATATTTTTAAATTGCGTCAATTAAATATATATTATCTCGAAAAATAACTATTGTTCTTTTAAAAAATTAAATCCAAGGGCTAGTATCTTTACAAAAAAAAAAAAATGAAAAAATAAAATCCAAGTATGTATCTACATGTATTCCTTTACGAATAGGCCCTATTCCCTACTAGTCCCCACCAGTCTAGTCTTCTATCAGTTCTATCCCCACCAAGCGATTAGAAGACAGAGAGAGGAGAATCCCCACGGCTATGTCTGCACCGTCGATCTTCGGACGCGTGCTCTCACGGCAGGGGCCGGTCTATTTATATAAGTCTATGGATATATCACATATACACACATTCATCTCTTTCACGCCACAAACGCATTTTCCGACGCGCCGCCTAAAGATGTGCGACTATACTACGCTCGTCACGCTCGGTAACGGTACATGGGTGCGTGTCCGTGCTATGGTTGGTGTCCAAACTACTGAAAATCGATAAGGTGAATGAGTCAGACAAGGACCAACAAACAATTGCTCCGTCCTTCTCTCACGTATCACGTTACGGCGAGCACGAAGCGAGCACGAAGCGAGCTAGCAGCGGCGAAGCCGAAATTTTCTCTTACCCGTCTTGTTTCTCTTACGCGCTGCGTTCCGTTCAACTTCAAAAATTAATATCTCTGATTATATTTGTCGTAGAGAAATCTTTAAAAAAGCATTTTAAAGCTAAAATGACATTATTTTTAAAAAAAATAGTGTTACAAGAAATTGCAAATTCCAAATATTATAAGCAATTAAAATAATTCATTAATTTTTTCACTAAAAAGTACATTTTTTAAAATATTTTAAATAATGCTATCTTATTCTCTACTTTATTCTGAAAGTGCACATATTTTTTATTTTATAAAGAAACGATGGATTCTATTTTTTAAATATAATTTTAATGACTGACAAGGGACATTCGGCAACTCAAAAATTCAAATAAATCTGAAACTTTGCATAATAGTAGAGTAGTAGGACCTAATAACAAAACAATTTTTTGTTGGTGCTAAAAAACGGTTCTAGGAGAGAAACACTGCTTCGAAAAAAATCGGTTTTTCTCTTTCAAGCCGAATATTTTCGAAACTATAAGACATAGAAAGATGTTCCAAAATGGAAATTCAATGGTTTAAAAAGTACTTTGAAATAATAACAAAAAAAATTTTTTATTTTATTAATTTTTAAAAATACCACTAACTATTTTTTTCCAAAATTTTAATAATTGTTTATCACCAAATGAATGGTTATTTTTTTACGAATTCAACCATGTATGATAAAGTTATGTTATAAAAAACAATTTTTGAGAAATAATTACAAACGCCGCTATAAACAGTCTATCTGTGTCCGTCTATGCGCTCGATTATTCACGCAACACTTTCCGTTTGCTTCTTTCATAGAAGATAAGTACGATAGCAAATACATTTGAAGGATATACTATATGTATATAATTATGAGAGTTTCTATCGCACAATATAAATACAGGGTGATTCGAAACAACCTTTTACCGTTGAAAGTACAGATTTGTGACAAAATTCTGAGACGACTTTTTCTCTTGCAAAATTTTGTCCGAAGCTTACTTTCTGAGTTATCAAGCAAAATACTTACCCTATCGCTGGCCGAGTACAGGAGGTAGACAGGAGCGGCGCGACTCACCATTAGACGCGGGCGCTTACGTCGGGTGCCCGCTGCGCGATCAGTCGATCGATCAATGGATCGAGCTGCGTCCTAATATTTACTGCCAGCACAGAAAATCTACAGTTCGCGTTATGCATAGGTTTTTAGAACTGGCGTAACGATTATCGTAACGATAATTTGAGTAAATTACTACAGAAGTAACGCTTGCGTAAACATAGTAAGTGACTCATTGTGTATTGTTAACAATAATTGCACATTTTTAAGTATGTGAGTAAAAAGAGTAAATTTAAGTGTATTTAAGTGAAATTTGTGAGAGAAAACAATAACACGAGTGAGTGAACGTGCTTGCATGTGTGTGCGTGTATCATTGTGGTTATCGTTATCCAATGTTATTGCCAGTTCTAAAAACCTATGCATAACGCGAACTGTAGATTTTCTGTGCTGGCAGTAAATATTAGGACGCAGCTCGATCCATTGATCGATCGACTGATCGCGCAGCGGGCACCCGACGTAAGCGCCCGCGTCTAATGGTGAGACGCGGCGCGCTCCTGTCTACCTCCTGTACTCGGCCAGCGATAGGGTAAGTATTTTGCTTGATAACTCAGAAAGTAAGCTTCGGACAAAATTTTGCAAGAGGAAAAGTCGTCTCAGAATTTTGTCACGAATCTGTACTTTCAACGATAAAAGGTTGTTTTGAATCACCCTGTATATATCATAATAATATAAAAAACGGAATAAGTTTTTGATGAGATTACAAATATTAATGAAAAACAAAATATTTACCTGTGGTTGAAAAAATCGTAAATAATTCGTATGTGACTTTTCCTATTATTTTGTACGTTATAACATATTTATTATATATAAATATTATTTATATAATCGTGTCTGCTTACAAATATTGCTGCAAATATTTAGCATTGTTATCATGTATTGCGAGAACGTGTAACTTTTGTTACATTGAACTAAAGTTATACGAAGTACCAAAAATCGTTTCTTCGCAATACTTGTAAGAGATTAATGTGCCAAAAATTTGTATCACAATTAATTTTAAAAATTGTATTAAAAAATTATAAAATAAGATTGTAAGAAGTCTAAATATTAATAGTAGATGAATAAATTAATAAATTAATTTTAATAAATAAATAGATTAATTTTAATAAATAAATTAATAAGTAAATTAATAAATTAATTTTTAAAATATCAATATATATCTACAAAATTGCAGCAATTAATAATAAGATACGATAAAACAAAGTCATCTCTTCGAAAAACGCTCGCAAAATGATTTTACATACTTTATTTCTCCAATGATATATGTATATTTATATTCTGCGATAGAAACTCTCATAATTATATACATATAGTATGTCCTTCAAATGTATTTGCTATCGTACTTATCTTCGTCTACGAAAGAAGCGAACGGAACGTGTTATGAATAATCAAGCGCATGGACGGACACGGATAGACTGTTTACAGCGGCGTTTGTAATTATTTCTCAAAAATTGTTTTTCATAACATAACTTTATCATACATGGTTGAATTCGTAAAAAAATAACCTTTCATTTGGTGATAAATAATTTTTAAAATTTTGGAAATAAATGGTTAGTGGTAAGTGTATTTTTAAAAATAAATGAAATAAAAAATTCTTTTTGTCATTATTTTAAAGTACTTTTCAAACCATTGAATTTCCATTTTGGAACATTTTTCTATCTCTTATAGTTTCGGAGATATTCGGCTCAAAAGAGAAAAACCGATTTTTTTCGAAGGAGTGTTTCTTCCATAGAACCGTTTTTTAGCACCAACAAAAAATTGTTTTGTTATTAGGTCCTACTACTCTACTATTATGCAAAGTTTCAGATTTATTTGAATTTTCGAGTTGCCGAATGTCCCTTGTGAGATGCCGCGCCATGCTCGCGTCTTTGGCTCCACCAAGTGGCACGGCACATCGATTTCTTCGGAAATCTCTTGTATGAAGAATGTATGTACAGTAATGAATTAATAACATAATATATAATTTGAATACCTATAATCAAAATTATAGATACAAATCACATTTTTGTTATAAATATTTTATTTTAATAATTGTGCATATAGAATTACGGTAAAGTAAATTGTTACTGTACTGTATAATTTTAATTATATTCAATATTATATATTATTATGTCATTATATACATTATGCATATATAGAGGTTACTGACTGATTAAGTAGATATAGAAGCACGTCTGTCAAACTCATCAGCTTATTTTCGAATTTATCTGCCGTTCAATCGCTTTGGGGCGTTTTTGTTTCAGGTAATTTGCTTGCGCAGAAATGCAATACTGATTGCAGACATAAATAAGCAGTGCAGGAGCCGTACTATAGAGGATTTTTTGGATTCTTTGTTGACTGTGATAATTTGGAGGTTAGGAGCTAAGAGCTGAATGAAACACAGAGAGATCGGAGTCGGTATAAGACGAAAAGCAGTTGATAAAGAAGAGATTGATAGAGCGAAATAAGGAAATAGATTAAGAAGGCAAGGAAACAGAGGTGATAAGGAGGTAAAAAGCGAGAAAAGGGGAACGGATTGACGAAAAGAAGGAGTGGAAGGAAAAAAATAATAGTTCGAAGAAGTGCGAGAAAGAGAGTAGTAAGACAATAGAAAAAGGTAGAAATACAGGGGGCAGACCCACGAGGGCGGTGGAGCTGTCAAAAATAAGAGATAGTACAAGAAGCCAAGAGTCGATTATACACTACGTTGTGACGTGACGGTTGGCCGCACGTGGCGGCGCCCCGCCGTCGTCACAAGGCGCGGGTTCGCGCCCGCGGGCGAGCCAGGAAAGCGACCGCGAAATCTCCAGGGGGCCTACCGAAACATTAAAATGCGTATCGTTTATTTATTTTATTTTATTTTGTATGAAAATGTGGCACCTCGCCGAGGCACCGCGTTTCGAAACCAGGAATGCGGAAGCCGGCAACGGGGGCGAAACCCACGGCAAGGGACGGAGCGGCACGAGGATATCGCGAGACCCGGTGAGAAGTCCGACCGCGGGGCACGGGGCGGACACGCATGGCGCAGCTGATCGGTGAGAGGCCGAAAGGGCCGCGATAAGGCCTTTCTTCCCCGAGGAGGCGAGTGTCGTCTCCCAGATCCGCGACGCGCTCAGCCCCGATTGGTCGCGACACCGCGCCTGATTACCGCGCAACCCCCAGGGAAGGGCGCGCTTTCGATTCCACATCGAGCGGACCGCTCGATCTCTCCTGGTTCGCCCGCCGACTCGAGCAGACGACTCGCGAGTAAAGTTCTGTCGAAAAAGTTATCGCGCATTATCAAGCATCCGGATAGTGGATCATCCCCGGCGCCTGGACGACACTTCGGATATCGCCCGAGAATCAGCGGGACCGGTGAGATTGCCCTCCACAGTAATTAGTGCGTAAACAGCCACGGTAAAGCCGTGAGTGCCGCGTTTCGTCCCGCCCCGACCGGCCGTCCTTGGATATCGCGTGCGCGTAGCGATTTTCGGGTTGGTGTTATTGCAAATCGTTGGACGCGACGTACGCCGGACGCGGCGGAAAAATCGCCGAAAACGGCGTAATCTAGTGTCTCGCGGAATTTCGACTCGCGACCGAGTTTCGTGAGTTCTCGACTTTGGTGTTGGCGGTCGGTAGCGGACTCGAGGGGCCTTGCGACGACATATCCGTGCGCTGCTAGGATCGGCCTCCTGGGGATCGCGACCGCGGGGTCGCGAGATAGCTGCTGAGATACGAGGGGTCGCGAATCGTGAAGTGCGGTGGAATCGTGCTCCCGGTCTCCTGGTTATCGCGACATCCGGTCGTAAGTAGAGTTTTGCGCATTTGGAATTTTCGCATAGTAACAAGCGTCAGCAATCTGCTCTCGGGGTTCGCGTCGGCGTTCCCTTATCGCGCGTTGCCGGAGAGTGGACCTGCGGGGTACCTGCCCGCGCGCTGCGTAGGGACCAGCGCTGCGTCGTCGTTCGCGATTTGTGCGAGACGATTATTGGTCATCGCGTAAATATAAAGTCGTTGTCTTCATTCTTGTGTTATTTGTGATAACAGTGATAAGGGTGCCGCGAGTGATTTATCGCGTCGACGTTATCTGCGGACATCGCGACCGACCGTCCAACGACCTTGGTGCGCCGCATTTCTTGCGAGCGAGCTCAGGCGCGCCCAGCGGGGCGCCGCCCCGTAAATTCTGTCGAGAATAACTCGTCGATTCCCTTTTCGCGATACAAATTCGTTACTTTGCGCATTAGTGATAAGTTAGATTTAAATTGTTTCCGCGATAGGTCTGTTCGTCGACCACTATTTCATAGCATTATATTGCCATTATTTCGGTTCCGGATCGCTCAAGTTCAAGTTTTCTTTACCGCGTATTACTTACTTGTAATTCTTTCGATTTCATCCGACTAGTTTATTTTCCCGTTTGATCTCTCATTCAACGATAATTCACCGGTCCGCCTTTTCCCTTAAATAATAACAACCGGAGCTCACTTATTTTTTTTATCATCGCTCAGCTAATACCTTCTCACCGGAACTATCACTCATTGTCATCCGTCTCTCTAATTATAACAAACCGAACTGATTGTAATATTCTTTTCCGTTAATTTTCTGTTTGTCTAAATAAACCAAACTTGTTACCTTTTCACTATTCGGAAATTACTACTCTGATTATTTACTTTTAATAATTTTATAAACGAAACCTATTGTTTATTAAATATCTAGCGATTTGTGTAAAATTATTTTGTATCTGTTCGACGAATCCGCGCCCTGCCTCTACCCTGCCCCTCTGCCGTTAGGTCAAACCGGCTGGCCCCTCGTGCGACAGGCTCTGGTTCTCGCGATTTCGCGTTAAAGTTATCGAGAATTTAGTGGACGCGAGGGCATTGCGGTTGGCGCCCAACGGATTCATTCGAGAGTTGCCTAACTCGCGCGAGGGATTGTCCCGAGAGACCTACTCTCCTAGAGTTCCTTTTCTCCGGCCGAAAAAGCCGTGACAACGTAAAGAAAAGGAGAAGGGAGGAAGAAAAAGAAATAGCAGAGAAAGCCGAAAAAGAAATCTTAGAAAGCTTTAATAAAGAAAAAAGAGTGATTAGATCGCCGCCAAGCAAGAGAAAAAGAGAGGGAAGGAAAGAGGAAGGCATGGAAGCCGAAAAAATGCTAAAAGAAATTTTGGCGAAAATGGATGAACGAGAGAGAGTGAGTGAGAGAGAGAGAGAGAGAGAGAGAGAGAGAGAGAGAGAGAGAGAGAGAAAGAGAGAGAGAGAGAAAGAGAAAACGCGAGCGAGGAACGCGAGCGAGGAACGCGAGTGGGAACGCGAAAGAGCGATAAATACGTACAATATAACCTCGCTATCCTCGCTCAGGGTGTCTTCCAGGAACCAGCCATCTGCAAGGGCGCGAACTCTGTCATTCCAGCACTCATGCACTCCGTTCGGAGTGTTCGGACGCGACGACGCGGACGGAATATCTCTCGACGACGAGGACGTCTAAAGCGGCCCATTACATGTACGAGTTTGACTCGCGAGTCCGGCACGGGGGTGAAAGTAGTAGGAGAAGGGGAGAAACATCATGGCGGCAGGGCCAGACAGGATCAGGGGTAATGCGCGCGCATATCGTGAGCCGAAGCAAGCCGAACGTCGATCGGGCATGGTCGGCGTCGGAGACTCGGAGACACGAAACTGAAAGTGAAAAGTGCCTGCCATATTGAATTTCGGTGGTGCCTCGTGGATCGTTTCCTTGCATATATTGCGGTCGGCGGTTCATGGATAAGACCAGTCTAGCGAAACACGAGGAGTCAGGTATACGCCTAACAAACAACGCTACATGTCAGAAGACCTTCCACCACATAACCGATCACGATCCCGACAAGAAGTTTGATTGCGAAGTGTGCGATCGCGAGTTCAACAGGCGGAACAATCTACAGAGACACATGCTGGTACATCAACATCAAGTACGTATAACTATTGTACTCGGACTATTTTTTATTTTTCTCAATTTTTACAATCATATTTTCTCTTTAGTTGTTACACTTTGCTTTCTTTTTTGATTTTGCCTTATCTGTTTCTTATAATTGCATTCTTTTTGCTGCCAATTTTATTTGTGAATATATATATATATATATATATATATATATATATATATTTGTGTATATATATTTGTGAATCTATCTTTTAAGTGTGTGAATCTAATTGTATTGTTTAATTTTTCAGACTGCTGCTACCGAAGGCAATACCGAAGGCCCTGAAAGGAAGTAATAAGACCAGTCTAGCGAAACACGAGGAGTCGCACATGCCTGACGAACAACGCAAGTATAACATGTCAGAAGACCTTCCACCACATAACCGACTTGAGTATGCACAAGAAGCATCACAGATGAGCGAGAAAAACCGGTAATGTTAATGTAGTCGTAGAGATTAGTATATGTAACATTCTGTGATACGTACTTTACTCGCGTAGATAGGGTTCGACGATTAGAGAGTTACTTATGCGTGATGCGTGCACATATTTAGGTTATTTGCAAGATAATTTCACCTTGTGTATTATTACATGTTATACATTATGTATGCTGGTGGGTGCTGGGACTATCTGATTTCGGGAATAGAGTCAACCCTGGCAACACCGGTAGGTGCTCGGACTGTCATCCGTTGGTGGCGGAGTCCGGGCCGGTGTATCCCTCTTCCTCTCCCTCTCCCTCTCCCTCTCTCTCTCTCTCTCTCTCTCTCTCTCTCTCTCTCTCTCTCTCTCTCTCTCTCTCTCTCTCTCTCTCTCTCTCTCTCTCTCTCTCTCTCTCTCTCTCTCTCTCTCTTCCTCTGCCTCCCTCTCCCTCTCTCTCTCTCTCTCTCTCTCTCTCTCTCTGTTTAACATAAGCCAGTGGGTGCTGGGACTGTTCCCCTTTGACGATGGAGTCCGCACCAGTTTTATTATACACAATGTATCATTACATGTTATACACAACTTACAAATGTATGTGATTTCGTTTATAATAAACTTCTCTCAGTTCAAATTTCAATTACTGTGCACTTTTTTTGGGGGTTAACATCAATTGATAAACTGTTGTATACGATGCCTTCGCGAAAGAAATATTCTTGCAAATTTCCCAATTGTGCCAACAGCTATTATTGGTCGAAAAGTGAAGCCAATACAGTCATAAATAAACGCTTTTATAGATTTCCAAAAAATTCTGACCTTTCTACGAAATGGAAAATGATTTGTGGCATCGATATCACTATTAATTGCCAGAATATGTTTATTTGCGAAGATCATTTTGAGAAAGAAGATTTTGTTAACTATACAAAACATATGTTGAACCCAAATGTCATACCGAAACACGTTGATATGTCAAACAATTCAGTCACAATAGAAACTGCTGCTTTTGACTGCCAGCCAATAATGACTGAAACATCTTCTGCCTTTTGTATCGATGTAAATAATGATTTAAATCACAATGAGGTTAACATAAATATGTGTGATACTGTTGTGAATAGTGATACTGTTTGTGATGAAACTTCTGCTAATTTTTGTGACAATAGCATGTTTCAAAATGTTCAGGTTCATGATGATAGTAACGACAGTCAATTTGGAAATAGTTTAGAATCAAATGTAGGTAATGCAGACAATAGCGAAAACAGGCCTATTTGCATCTGTGACAATGAAGATTGTACAGATAGACAAAGCGTTTCTTCAAATGAGTTGCAATCACCTAGTGTTTCTACAGAACCTACAAAAAAAAGAAAATGTGGATTTTTAACGCAAGCAGGAGTTATGTCAAAGACGATGTCACCACGAAAAAGTATCATGTACTCGATTCATCGGAAAACTGTGGCACAACTGTGCAAAGTAAAAAAGACATTAAGTGACGAAAGAAATGCTTTGAAACAATTAAAAAAGATGTCAGATAAAAATAAATTTGACTGCATGGAAACACATCTGAACCAAGTTACCACAGATTTCATTCAATCGCAACTACGTAATGCAGGTCGTCATCCCGCGGGAAGACGGTGGACAGAGCAAGATAAAGCTTTTGCTTTATCCATTTTTAAACGAAGTCCTCGTGTTTACAAATATCTGCTCAACTACTTCCAGCTACCATCAACGCGCACTCTGAAGCACATATTATCAAAGATTCCTTTCGACACTGGTATAAATAAATTCCTTTTGGAACAGTTAAAAGTAAAAAGCGATGAAATGCATGAATTGGATCGATATTGCACATTAGTTTTTGATGAAGTTTCATTAAGTAACGGTTTTCACTACGAAGCACATAAACAACAAATTTCGGGTTTTGAAGACTTGGGTGAGTTGGATCGAACTTCTAGGGCAGCAAACCATGCTCTTGTTTTAATGATACGTGGTCTGAGAAAATCATGGAAACAAGTAATAGCTTATTACTTCACTACTAACACAATATCGAGCAGCAATCTGAAACGCATCATAACAAATGCAATTGTGCAATTGCAAAAGATTGGACTGAAAGTAAAAGCAATTGTTTGCGACCAGGGTTCAACTCAGAGAAAAGCTTTATTTGAATTGTGCGCAGAAAATAAAACAAACCCAACTTGTTACACGTTTGTCGTCAAGTCTGAAACCATAGTAATTATTTATGATGTTCCTCATTTATTAAAATGCACTCGAAACGCCTTGCTTCGTTGTAAAATTCAATTTGCAGAAAACAAAGTAGCTAAATTTCAGTACATTAGAAATGCTTTTGATGTTGAACAAAATTTTGCTTTCAAACTTCTTTATAAATTACACAAACATAATTTTAATTTCAAAGACTCTTTTATTAAGATGAGGGTAAAAATTTCAGCGCGTCAGTTGAGCCATACTGTTGCTGCAGCTATTCATGCTTATAGCGTTGCTAACGCGAAGGGATTGTTTCCAGTTGAATCGATACAAACGGCAGAGTTTGTTCAACTTATAGATGATCTGTTTGATTCTTTAAATGGTTGTACAATAAATCCAGATGACGGCAAGACGTATAGATGTTGTTTGCAAGACAAATTGCCTCACTTAACGTTATACAGCAGATTACTGTCAGAAATGACTAAGTGGAAATTATTTGATTTAACTAACGGAAAGGATGTCACAAACCAATATCATTTCGTGAAAGGTTGGATGATAACAATCAGATCGGTCATGTATTTGTGGCAGCAATTAAAAGCTGTTGGCTTCACTTTTTTAAATATGAGGAATTTAAATCAAGATCCACTGGAAAATCTGTTTTGCCAAATTCGGCAACATGAAATTGCAAATTCAAATCCAACTTGCCATCAATTTGTAGCTGCCTTAAAAACTGTAATATTAAATAAACTCGCTGCACCGGTTTCCACATTTGCGAATTGTGAAAATTTGGACAATTTTCGAAACTTTTTAAGTAATGCTTGTGACAGCGTTCACGAGGGCGAAAGTGAACCATTAGACAACACTAGTGACTGTACTGTTCCATGGGTCGATTTTGAAAATTTAAACACTGATGCCTCTCAAGCTTTTTCTTACGTGTCGGGTTATCTTTTAAAAAGGCTAAAACTTCCTGATGAAAATTGTTCAAAATGTAAAATTGATTTGTTTTGTACACAACAAGAACAACATCATCTGTACACGGTTTTTAAGGAATATTCAGACAAAGATTCGTTAACGTATCCAAGTAATCAGGTGATTACGTTAATACAAAACGTACACAGTAGATTATTTCACTTTTGCGATGAAAATGGACATAAGTCTAACTTAGAATCAGCTTTTAAAAAAATCTTTTTTAATAACTACAGCAGTGATTTCTGTAGCAATCATCGATGTGATAATCTAATCGTCGAAAAAAGTTTAAAGTTTTTAATACATAAGTATGTTAAAGATAAGAAAAAACCGGTAGAGGTAACTTCAGGCCATTACGAAAAAACCAAGCAATTTAAATCATTGTGATTTAGTTGCATTTTCTGCTTATTTGCATTTTTAGTTTCTCTTTGATATATTTGGTTTTCGAACTCTTTAATTGTACGGTTTTTTCTTTTTCCCACTTATTATAGAATCGTATATTCTGTTATGTGTTGTATTATTATAGACTTTATTTGAAATAAAAATGTATTTTATGTTACACACTTTGACATAACAATGTATTTTATGTTACTTTAAAATGAAAATGTCTATTATTATAGACTTTATTTGAAATAAAAATGTATTTTATGTTACACACTTTGACATAAAAATGTATTTTATGTTAAACTTTGAAATTAAAATGTAATTCTATGTTACACACTTTGAAATAGAAATGTATTTCATGTTATAAATTTTGAAATAAAAATGTATTTCATTTTATATGCAATTAATTTGTTCTTTATTGCGCATTCCCTCATTTAATGACGAAAATAACATTATTTATTAACATATATTATTCTATATTATTTACAGTTCATATAGGCCGTGTTCCGATATACACTGCCAGTATTGAAAATCTATACTTTACGTATAACGTAAATTATAGATTTTCAGTACTGGCAGTGTATTCGGAACACAGCCACAGATATATAATAGAACGTAGCACCAGGGCCAGACCGCTTGGAGCGCGTCGATCGCGCGGCGGCGTTTCGTGTTTCCACTGTTACACAGAGAGCTTGCACTTCTAATTGTATATGTTCTGTGGAGTCCGGTTCGGCGAGCTCGATTCGCGCACCGGACTCGAACGTTTTTCATTAAGCCGCGTACTCACCAACGAAGCGAAGACGAGCGACCAAGAGCGAGCGTTCACTCGTGTTCACAAATGCTCGCTCGTGTTCAATCAAAATGTTCGCCCTACGTCCATACCGGCATACATTTGCTTCTGTTCGCAATTGATCCAAAAAGTGACAGCAAGCAGGTCGTAATTACACGATAACTATTACTCCGATTTGAATATACTCCGATTCCGTGCTGATATTCGGGGTTAGTTCGCTCGCCTAATCATTGTCAGGTATCGCTGACATATCATAATATATCCGGTGTGTCTAACCGACAATTATAAGTACTACTCCAATATTTCTATACAGAAGACACGAAATAAACTGCTCGCCGAACAGTCGAATCAAAAAAACGGTTGTCCACACCGAACAAGTGCGAACACGTCTTTTCTTTGATGTTCCCACATCAGCCGGATCATTCGCGAACACGAGCAAGCGAGCAGTTTTCTGCTCGCTCGTGCTCGCTAATCCGTACACCCCACACGATCATTGAGTGCGAATTCTCGCTCACTCTTGCTCGCTCGTGCTCGCTCCGTTGGTGAGTACGCGGCTTTACACACACACTCCCGAATAATCCCAAAATTTGGCTCGTCGGACGCCGAGCTCGTCTCGTGACACCCCACCCACGAACAAGTAGAAACCGAGCCGAGCCGGACTTGCGACGTGTATGGGCCGTTTTACGGTTATGTTTACCGTCACGCAACTCAGATCGATCTATCGCTCTCTCGCGAACGCGATTAATCGAAAATCAAGAGCCATCTGCAGTCGAGGTAGTGAAACGGACAAGATTTTTACGAGGAACGACGACATATATGAACGACGTATCTTAAATAAAAATTTTCAGGATTGGACTTTGCATTGTAATGTCTCCGCTCGTAGGGCACGTAGAGGAAAAATAAAAACACTTTTCTTATATAAATTTGGTTCAAGCTTTATGATAAGCATAGTTAGAATTTGATCCGTTTACTGGTTATCGAGATCTCAAAATCTTTGGTTCTCGCAACTCGTTGCGTCGCGTTAATAGAGCCATGGTGGTCTCGCTCCGCGCGCACTTGGCGCGAGACACTACCGTGTCTCTTGATTGTCTGCATGGTTGTCGAGTTATTAATTATTAAAGTTATAAACTTATATAAGTATAAGTACAAATTATGTAGTTCTATGCAAAGGCAAATTTTTCTAACATTTAATGATTAAATTTTAGTATTAGGTATGTAACCTATGTGTAAATCATTCGAGCAAATGTTCTTAGAATCTTATTTTCTGATGTGACCATGTATTCTTTTGCATTTTTTTCTTTCTTCCTCTTGCTCTTTCTCTGTACACGGTTTAATGATTAAATAAATTGAATTAATTAGATCACTCGGTATGAGAAAAAAACAGAAAAAGAAAATCAAAGAATAAAATAAAAATAAAAATCTGTTTTATTTTTAAAGTGAGACAATTTGGATTAAAATTACGGTATTATTTACGTCAAAATTCCATCTTGCAATGCACAAATTCTCTTAAATCTTTTTCGTACAAGTCTACTCACTCCTTCTCAGCTGCTAGTTGTTTGTTCTTTTGCTCAATCTCCAGGCCTAGTTTTGTAATATTTAGCCGTAAATTCTCGATAATCTCCTGTGCATTTTGTTCACGCGCGTGTGCCGCATCAGCCAGTTTTGTCGTTTTTGTAACTTCTTCTTTCAATTGAGCTATATTGTCTTCGTAGGTCTCCACTGTTCTTTTTAGCTCGTATATCTTGTATGTATTGTCAACAATTTCATTCTGAAAAAGCATTTTAAACATAAGATAAATGAGAGAGAGAGAGAGAGAGATTTGATTTTCTCGTACAATTCGATGCAATTCAGTTTCACCTTGAGCAACGTGCATTGTCCCGATAGTTCCTTTTCATTTCTGTGTGCTTTGTACAAGGATTCATAGAGTCTCGCGTATTCAGCTTTAAAGGGAGCCAGTGCCTCATTAGAACTCATTTCATTTGTTATCTATAGATAAATAAAAACATATTTTTAATTCTAGTGTTATTTGGAACGTTAATAGCAGTATAAATCTGAGATATCAAGCGAAATTTTAATTAGCATTTATGGAGGGAATTGTCATAGAAAAACTAGAATTTCGAAAATAATAGTTGTAATTCTAGCGTTACTATGTATTTTACTATCAAGAGATAAACATTCATATAAAATTTGTTTCACACAGACTCGAGTTTGCATTTTATATAATTTTTTATAAAGTAAGTTTATAAAGTAAGATTTACTAAAAGCAGGCAAATAATGTTATTTTTATAGGGAGGGATGTTCTTTTACAGGAAGAGATATGGCAATGACAAGGAAGTCATAGCTGAAATAAGAAAGTGACTGAGAGGCAGACCATGCAGAGTGGTACAGTAAGGTTACGCAGGCTCTCATATCTAAGTGGCGTAAGGCTATAGAATTGAACTGAGACTATGTTAAAAAATAGATTTTTGTAGCCAAAGAATTGGGGAAAAATATGACGTATTTAAAACTGCAATAAAACAAACTTTGGATGAGAAAAAAGTATGTTCCATAACTTATTGAACGTCCCATGTAGCGCTTGATTAAAGTAGTAATTATTAAAATTTTGTTAAAATGTTTAATATCCTATTTCTTCCAGTATATTAAAATTAATTAAATTAAAAATTAAATTAATGAAACATGCAGAATGTGCTATCTATAAATATTTGTTGTGGTATATTGTATTTTTTCTTTGTTCATAATTTTCTAATAGAATTCTTTTTTAATAGTTTTTTCTTCTAAGAATATGCAATAAAAAATGAGGGGTTTTATTTAAGAAATTAATCGTCTTTAAAGTTTCTTGAAAACGACGACATCTACGACATGACTTACATCGGAATTATGTGTCCCCCTCCAAACCAAACAACTTGTATCTGAAACATTTTTCAATTAAATTTTCAGTTCCCGAGATATAGCACTGTAAACTTTAAAATTGGACACCCTGTATAATGGAAAAATACATTAATAAGAGTAAAACAAGAATATAAAATAAGACAATTAAAAAATTTTTTATAAATTACTTCTTTATCTTAATTTTTCAAATTTGTTATTAATTAATTTTGTAATAAACAAACAGATTTCTTTCAATATAAACTCGACAAACGCGTCATATATGTCTATATTGTGTGCTACATTGCATCATAAAAAGAATATCTGCTCGAGTTGCAAAGAGCCGTGATGCAAAGGACATATATCTATTAATGGAATATGTAGATTGTACTATCTAATATTTATTGCGTTCTATTGTATTTTCTTCTTTGTTCATAAATTTTTAATAGGGTTTTGTAATAAAATGCACTTGTAAACTATAAAAAGAACATTGTTTTGTCTGTTTTTATTAAACTTTCTATATTATTTATTGATGAGAAAACGTATCTCTAACTTTTTATCTAACTTTATTAATAGTTAGGTTAGATAAAATGCGATATCCATATGCGTGTATGAATAGATAAAGCAGAAAATATAATACAGGGTGGTCCTGAAATAGTTGAGTAAAATCAGGGAGTGGATTGGGCTCGGCAAAAGGATGAAAAAAGTTCCCATAAACGTTAGTCCAAAAACGCATCTCGCAGGAGTTACGACTCATTTAATTATTGATACCTGATACAGAAAAATGGAAGGCCATGAAAGGAAAAAACTTTATTTTTATTTACAGGAGTTGTTGAAAATCTCCACCGTTAACTTAAAACACACGCTTCCATCCGTCTAACCATTGACTGTCTAACACGCTCAAAGATTTCTGGCGTATTTCTTATAATTTCGCAGCTGTTGATAATGCGATCTCGTAATTCCTCTACATTATTGATTGGAGTTACATAGGAACTTTTTAGAACATGAACTAACAGCTCTACTGGATGACGTTCCGCTACTTATACGTAATGAAATGTACTTCATGCATGATTGAGCGCCCGCGCATTTCAGCATAATTGCCAGAGAATACCTAAATGCACGATATCCTAATCGGTGGATTGGTCGAGGTGGACCAATTCCATGGTCTCCGCGTTCCCCGGACTGCAACCCTCTAGATTTCGTCCTATGGGGGCACCTAAAGACTCTGGTTTATGTAACTCCAATCAATAATGTAGAGGAATTAAGAGATCGCATTATCAACAGCTGTGAAATTATAAGAAATACGCCAGGAATCTTTGAGCGTGTTAGACAGTCAATGGTTAGACGGATGGAAGCGTGTGTTTTAGTTAACGGTGGAGATTTTCAACAACTCCTGTAAATAAAAATAAAGTTTTTTCCTTTCATGGCCTTCCATTCTTCTGTATCAGGTATCAATAATTAAATGAGTCGCAACTCCTGCAGAATGCGTTTTTGGACTAACGTTTATGGGAACTTTTTTCATCTTTTTGACGAGCCCAATCCACTTCCTGATTTTACTCAACCATTTCAAGATCACCCTGTATATCTAACAATAAGTAAGTATTTGTATTTTATATATGTATATGTATATGTATATGTACACACACACACACACACACACACACACACACATATATATATATATATATATATATATACACACATATACATGTATAATTACAACATTTACATTTACAACAATTTACAACAACTTACAAAAATTTACTTTTAATAGACTATGTATTGATCTCTATGCAATACAAAAAGGAGCCTATGCCTATTCATCGCAATATATGTATATATATACATATATTTCTAATTATATTGTTAGTGAATTTACATTGGTATTGCGATGAATAGGCATAGGCTCTTTTTTGTATTGCATGGAGATCAATACATACAGTCTATTAAAAGTAAATTGTTTATTAAAAAATTAATTAATAACATAAATTTGATCTTTGAAGAATTCTTATAGATGTGATATAAATGAGGAAAATGTTTAAAATATTTTTGGCAATATGTTGCTAATATATATAGGAAAGCTATAGATGTACAAAAACTAAAATTTAAGAAATAAACTATAAAAATCTATGATACTTGCGATAGAAGCAGGTAAATACAATAAATGGACAAATACATTTTAATAATTTTCGCGAACAAAAGCTCTTACCCTTGTATAATCTTTCTCCAAGGTACAAAACGTGCTACTTGCTGAACTTCCCTCTGAAGATGGTTGACTGCTTTCACTTCCATCATCCTGAAAGCAATATCATTTTATTGCCATTAAAAAATATTGTAATATGAGTTATCATCACTAATCCAAAACATCTCAAACTTCAAAATTACATTTAAAATAAAACGGGTGTACGCAATTTAAAATTTTTCTGTTCTTAGAATTTCTTTAATATAAGAGCTCTTGAGTCATATAAAAACATGCCATAAAAAATAAATTAGTAAGTAGGCATATTTTATAATTACTTACACCGTCCAATTCAGCATTAATGTCCATATCCATCATGATGTATCGGCGAAATCAAAACTTGTCGATAATGTATGCAGATAAATTTTATGCGATATTTTATGCGATAAATATTGTTACGAACTGATTTATTAGCTCCTTAAAATTTACTTTATAAGTGAAGAACTTGCGAACTTTTTGTAAATTTCTAAATTATTTAATTAGTGTGGTCACAAATAGTTTCTTATACGATTGTATTGACAATATGATGGTTCAAGGAATGTTTCCGTGCCTCTTGATATTCCGATTTCAAATTGTTGACTAGTCACTATGACAACAAAGCACTCTCGTACTGATATACTTACACACATACATTACGAAATAATCGATAAGAGGACTGCGTTCCGATATTCACTGCCAGTAGGTACTGAAAATCTATAGTTTACGTCACGTATGTATGTATGTATGTAGTACGTAGGTACACTATAGATTTTCAGTACTGACAGTGAATATCGGAACGCAGAGTATAACGCTTAGAAACAAATTACTATCATAAAAAAGGTAAAAAAGGTGCCAAGTACAGTCGCGGTCAGAGTAGTTGCAACACTTAAAAAACCAAACATATTTGTAAAAAGCTATAGCTATAACTTATTTTCCTAAACTTATTTTAAAAAAAGTGTTGCAACTACTCTGACCGCGACCCTACACACGTCAATTTTATACGAAGAACTGTGCTTATGCAAAATAATGTTATTTTAATTATACCTAGCAAAATGTCTTTATATAAGAAGAAAAAACGCCGAGTAGTAGGGATGGGCGATACAATAGAAGATATCGATATTTCGTATCGATACGTATCATAAATAAAAATATCGATAAACTAAAAATATCGGATAAAATATATCGATATTTAATAGTATCGGTACCTACTGTCGATACTTCTATTATTAGTTATATTTTAATTTAATTTTGAGAACAAAGAAGCCTGCTTTGTCGCCGTCGTTAAGTTTGTTTTTTCAAAATTATCTATTTACATATGTGTATATAATGATAAGAAGAAAGTTACAGAAATACATTATTAATATACACTAATTATCTTAAGTATAAAGTCAAAGTATGGGACTATTGCAAATGGTTCGGAGATAAAATTACTGCTCGGAAAGGAGAAATTAGTGCGTTCTCCAGCAAGCAACACAAGTTGGCACAATAAACGTCGTTCTATCTTTCTTAGCATTAAGTGAGTACAAAGACAGAACGACACTTGTGTCGACTTGTGTCGCTTGCTAGAAAACGCACAATTATGACAGATACATATGCGACAAGTAGTTTTTTATGTTTATTTTATAATAATAAATCATTAGATACAAAAATCACGCAAACGGAGAACAAAAGAAAAGTATATGTTCCTGTAAAGCGGGGAATCTACAATGAAAATTTAAGGCGTAAAGCTTTAAGCTTTAAGCCATAAGAAATTGACATTTGACAAATCACAGTCGAATGTGAAAAGAATATTTGACTGTGATTTGTCAATTTCCTGTGGCTTAAGATTTAAAGCTTAAATTTTACGCCTTAAAAATTCTCATTGAAGACTCCGTTTAAATGGTTAAATAAATAGTTTACAATTTGACATTGCACCATATTTATATACATAAGTATATGTATATGACTATATTCGCACATGCGAATTACATTATAATATTCACTAACTTAAGCATCGATTATCAGATTATCACTCTCTCTTACAGAACTGACGCAAAACTAATATTCTGTAACTTTTTTCTTATCATTATATACACATATGTAAATAGCTAATTGAAGAAAACGAACTTAACGACAGTGACGGATTAGCGGGCTGCTTTGTCCTCAAAATAATAAAAGTAACTTATGGCTAATCGCGATCGGGCGAGGAAATATCCGTCGAATTACGGACTCTGTATCGAAAGTTTGATATTCCTGTTTCAATATCGATACAATCTAATATCGACATATAAAATATTGATACAAAATATCGATATTAGAGTCCAAAAGTATCGATATTTAAAATATCGATACAGTATCGCCCATGCCTACCGAGTAGGGCAGGTAGTCCATCAATGAACCATGTAAATTTCATAGGCTTATATCTAACTCAATTATTGAGTTGGAGATCTGTGTTTTTGCATACAGTTCATGAATTTAGTTGGCTACATACTGTATAAGATGACAAAAATTATTTTTACAGTTTAGCCATAATTTTGATTTTTTAAAAACAATGTTAAATAGTTTATTGTGTACAGGCGGGTATACACAATGAACCTATACACACAGAAAAATATCGTTTTACCGCCAAGAAAAGCAATTACTCATTTTATTTTATTTGGTTTGAGTAATAGTTTTCTTCAACAAAGAATATTTTCTTAATATTAATTTTAAGATATACTCATCACAAGTATTAGAAAAGCCTATACTCTTGTGCTTAAAAGATGATTTTATTCTTCTTTCAAGTATATTCTGAAACTTTATCTAAAAAAAGGAACATAAGCTTGATTTGAATATTTACTGATTCTTGAGGTAAGAATATGAAATACTTGAAATCAATGAATCACTTCTGTCAAAACTAGATACTGCAGGCACTGCAGCACTAAGAATATAATCAGAGATGTGGCCTAGTGATAAAGTGTCAGACTCATAACCACGAGGAACCGGGTTCGAGTCCACCTGAGGACAGGAATTTTTATATTCTAAACTGTACCCCTCCGCACCCGCGCACGAAAACCTCCTAACCTACATTCCACTTAAGAACTAAAGAATTAAAGAAAATTAAAAAAATAAAAATAATACCAATTGTAATCATCAAAAATACAAATTCTTTTTTGAAGTAAACTATTATTCTAGATGAATAAAATTTTTACTTGATTCAAATAACGGATAAACTTCTCTCAAGAAAATGTGATATCTTTATTGAAGTATATGCTTCTCTTCCGTGGACTCTATATTGTAAGTAAACAGAATGTTCGTATTAATTTAATATTCTTGTTTTAAGTACTAAACTTGCTAAGATCTAGAATATGTTTTGAGTAAATGTGATACTTATGACGACTTTATGGTAGATTTTCGGATATATGAACTTATCAAATACTTGAAGCAAGTAAAATTAACTTGCAGGTAGTATATATTTTTCTGTGTGTAGCCATTTTTAACAATAAACCACATGTTTTATACTGTGAATTGTTAGGATTAGATCAGTTTTAGTATGTAATGAATTACGGCCAATATTCCGAGCAATATTGAGGTGTTATTAAAGAATATATGTATAATTATTTAAAAAATATGTTTAATTAGTTAACGTTTCAATTTTACTTGATCTTCCTCAGAGCATAAGATGGTATTACATCTAAGAAATTAAATAATAATAGAAGAATAAAAATAACAGTTGGAGTTTACATTAGAAGCATTAGAAAAAACAATCATCGTCGAAGATAATATAACGCGTTGGAGAAAACAGTCAAATTTACAGTGGTCAAAGTCAAATTTAAATTATACGTTGTCACAATAAACAAATTAACAGAGCTCATGATTACCGATTACAATGAAATAAAATGATCGGAGTTGCAGTTTGAAAAAGATATATGCTGATTTACGGTGTGATTTCTGCATATCAAAAACAATAGTCCTCGATAAAATTCGGTTGTACAGAACCTTGGTGGTAACAATGCTCCTCGTCGGAGATCACCGATGCAAGTCCGTGATTGAGTGGAGGTAGAGTTCAAAGTTTTTCAAAAAGTATTTGTGACCATCCTTAGTGGCAACTGTATGTCGAGACTGAAATTTTAAGTAATCTACCGCATGTATAGCATTATTTTACTTTGCATTGAGAGATAAGAGATGTTCTGAGGAAGACCAAGTAAGGTTGAAACGTTAGCTAATTAGACATATTTTTTAAAAAATTATATATATTTTTTAATAACACCTTAATATTGCTCGGAATATTGGCCGCAATTCATTACTTAGCTTTTGCTTTTGACGAGCGACAATTACGTTTTCTTTAGTTTTACTATGTTTTAAAAATTTATTTAGGGAAGAGATAATTATAAGACATGATAAGTAAGGTTAGGACAGTATGAATTTAAATTAAAGCCAACTTAATTATGTTATATTTTTTATTTAAAGCTTACAATAAAAATTATTATTTTGAATCAGACTCTTCCTCACTTAGATTATTATTTGTCAGTCACAGTTTAATTAGACTTGTAACACAAATAAATAGTCAAGAACAATACCATTTAAACATAAACTTTACTTTTTTAGGCTTTATCAACAGCCTAGAAAATAATTATCAACATAATATTAAAATAATGAAAAATCACAGTGTCTCAACTAAAATTCTATCTATAAGAGGGTTGGGAAGTAACGCGTTACTTGTAATGTCGTTACCGTTACAGTTACTTTTTTTCGGTAACAATCGTTACTTTTTTCTGTATGTAACGGTAACGGTAACGTCGGCGTCGTTACATTTTTACGGTAACGAATTCAACCGTTACTTTTACCGTTATTATCCATATTTAATAGATTGTCCGCTGTTCACACACTGATAGCGCGTATTAGGTATTCTTGACAGGGTTGCAAATAATTAAATCAATTTCCGATTTAATTCAAAAATAATTCATAAATCAATTTTGAATTATTAATTACTCTAAATTTTAGATTACAATTAAAATTTGATTTGTGAATTACACAGGCTTTAATTCATAATTCATATTTGATTTGTGAATTACACAACTTTTAATTCGCAAATCAATTTTAATTTTTGAATTACACAGGCTTTAATTCACAAATAAATTTTAATTTGTGAATTACAAAAGCTTTAAATCAGAAATCAATTTTGATTTGTGAATTACACAGGCTTCAAATCACAAATAAATTTTTATTTGTGAATTACACAGGCTTTAAATCACAAATAAATTTTGATTCGTGAATTACAAAAGCTTTAAATCATAAATCAATTTTGATTTGTGAATTGCACCGGCTTTAATTTATAATTAAAATTTGATTTGTGAATTACGCAGGCTTTAAATCACAAATCAATTTTTATTTGTGAATTACGCAGGCTTTAATTTATAATTAAAATTTGATTTCTGAATTACACAGGCTTTAATTCACAAATAACTTTTGATTTGTGAATTGCATTGGTTTTAATTTATAATTAAAATTTGGTTTGTTAATTACACCGGCTTTAATTCATGATTCGTGTTTTAAAGCTGGTATAATTCACAAATCAATATTGAATTCTGATTTACAGGACTTTAGGTTACAAATTATTTAATATTTACTTGTAAGCTAAGACTAAAATAAACCATAATTACATATTAAATTATTGTGTATTACATATTACCTCTAATTAACAATTCAGATTTAAATATTATTAATTAAAAGGTTTCACTAATTTAAAACTTACAATTAAAGTAAAAAATATATAATTTTTCTGTCTACGTGGCCTAGGTCGCCGATGACAGCACCCATGCAGGCAGTGCGCTTTGTAGTTTTCGGTATCTAGGTGTTCCAAATCCTCGAATTTGATGTCTACGTTTCCCAAGTCGCCAATGATCTTTTTTTTGAAATTAATACAACCATTTATTTCATATCACAAATTTACTATCGTAGTCATGTAATAAAAAAAACGGAGAGGAAGAGGACATTTAAAGAAATAACTAACATCCAAATTTCTCTATAAATTTGTATTTTCTTATATTGAAAAATATGCACATGGTCTCACGACTTATATAACATTATGTAAAATAAATTAAAGATAATATTGCAATTAAATATGTATATATATATATATAATATTACAAATATTTACATATAGAAACGCATTATTTAATATTGTGTATTGTTGTAATTGTTAATTATGTTGTCTTTTTATATTTGCTTGTATACTTTTTATATTGATTTAAAATTTATATTGATGAAAATTTTTTTACTTTCCTTGGCAGAGTATTCGCCATTTCCTTGCATATAAAAAATGTAATGTATAACTATTCTTTAATCCCTTTTTTTATAATAATTTTTAATTTTAATCCGTTTTCCAAAATAAAAATTATGTAAAATAAATTTTTTACCTTCCTTGGCAGAGTATTCGCCATTTTCCTTGCATAAAAAAATAATAACTATTTTACAATCCCTTTTTTCATAATAATTTTTTTATTTTATTAATTTAGAAGGACGAAGATACTATAAATCAAAACTTGTATGTCTTATTACTTAAAAAAAATAACTCTGGAATACTAAACCATTCGTAACTTGTAAATTCCCACGTTTCAGGTTTTGGATAGAACCTTCGAAAATATATTTTTGATGAAACATTGTTTGGAATTTTGCAATTCGTATCACTTAGGTGTAAAGAAACAATACATTTTTTAAATCAATATAAAAAGTATACAAGCAAATATAAAAAGACAACATAATTAATAATTACAACAATACACAATATTAAATAATGCGTTTCTATATGTAAATATTTGTAATATTATATATATATATACATATTTAATTGCAATATTATCTTTAATTTATTTTACATAATGTTATATAAGTCGTGAGACCATGTGCATATTTTTCAATATAAGAAAATACAAATTTATAGAGAAATTTGGATGTTAGTTATTTCTTTAAATGTCCTCTTCCTCTCCGTTTTTTTTTATTACATGACTACGATAGTAAATTTGTGATATGAAATAAATGGTTGTATTAATTTCGAAAAAAAGATCATTGGCGACTTGGGAAACGTAGACATCAAATTCGAGGATTTGGAACACCTAGATACCGAAAACTACAAAGCGCACTGCCTGCATGGGTGCTGTCATCGGCGACCTAGGCCACGTAGACAGAAAAATTATATATTTTTTACTTTAATTGTAAGTTTTAAATTAGTGAAACCTTTTAATTAATAATATTCAAATCTGAATTGTTAATTAGAGGTAATATGTACACAATAATTTAATATGTAATTATGGTTTATTTTAGTCTTAGCTTACAAGTAAATATTAAATAATTTGTAACCTAAAGTCCTGTAAATCAGAATTCAATATTGATTTGTGAATTATACCAGCTTTAAAACACGAATCATGAATTACAGCCGGTGTAATTAACAAACCAAATTTTAATTATAAATTAAAACCAATGCAATTCACAAATCAAAAGTTATTTGTGAATTAAAGCCTGTGTAATTCAGAAATCAAATTTTAATTATAAATTAAAGCCTGCGTAATTCACAAATAAAAATTGATTTGTGATTTAAAGCCTGCGTAATTCACAAATCAAATTTTAATTATGAATTAAAGCCGGTGCAATTCACAAATTAAAATTGATTTATGATTTAAAGCTTTTGTAATTCACGAATCAAAATTTATTGTGATTTGAAGCCTGTGTAATTCACAAATAAAAATTTATTTGTAATTTGAAGCCTGTGTAATTCACAAATCAAAATTGATTTCTGATTTAAAACTTTTGTAATTCACGAATCAAAATTTATTTGTGAATTAAAGCCTGTGTAATTCAAAAATTAAAATTGATTTGCGAATTGAAAGTTGTGTAATTCACAAATCAAATATGAATTATGAATTAAAGCCTGTGTAATTCACGAATCAAATTTGATTTGTGAATTAAAAATTGTTTAATTCACCAATCAAAATTGATTTATGATTTCTTAATTTCTTAATTACCAGTTTCGCAACCCTGATTCTTGATTGGATAGAAAATATTCCCTTCTATCAACTTTTTCGGCATTTCGCAGTTAACAATTTAATTAGGCCCAGTGTATATGTAACATGAACTATTTTTAGTATCTATTGACAGTGAATATTAAAATGCACAACATTAATAACGATATTACGACGTATATAACGACTAAACACTAAAAACTTTTGATAAAATTTGCGTTTTTGAATTACAATCTGGATTCCAATAAAGATAAATATTAATATAAAGAATTATATTATATAATTCTTTATATATTAGGTAATATTTATCTTTTCTAAATTTCTATAAAAATAAATATTAATATGTATAAAGAATTTTATTATATTAGGGGTATGCATGATTTTTAGTCTATTTTGCTTTATATTTAGGCATTATTTTAAAAAATATGAATTACAATTTAATTATTAAAACAATTGCCGTTATATGCAATGACTTTCCATCTTTC